>CBVK0100413810.1:0-19241 GCA_900067695.1 Picea abies
TAATCTTAAATTGCAACACAATTTTCAAAGTGTGACCTATAAATTTCCACTTTTGTATCACTTTGTTAACCCCAAATAAATAAGTTATTTTAATCCCAAATAAATAGTATCACTTTGTTAACCCCAAATAAATAAATTATTTTAATCCCAAATAAATAAGTTAGCCTCAGGTTCCTCATGGACTATGGGATGATTCGAACATTCCATCAGATTCCATTTCGTAGAATCCTTAGCCTCAGCGACGTTCAACGACGTTCTACGGGATGGGTCCCATCCATGTGGACTCATCCCTATGCCGACAACGTTCCATCGGATTTAGACTACACCATAAATTTGTTACGCCGAAAGGCGTACACCTATTGACAATAGGCACATTTAATAGGTTTTTAGTGCTTAATCAGTTTTCTATGGACATGTTAAATATTGATGGAATATTCTTAGTAGTCCCAATAAATCAATGGTTGTGATTTCAACCACTAACTTCCTGACTATTATAAAGACATCCGTTTACATGTTTATTTTTTTACTTTTATTTGATCATATTTAAAATTTATTATGGTGGTTAGCTGATTGTCACATCTGAGTGATTAACAAAAATCAAAATCTTATTATAGAGTGAAGAGATGTGAAACTCAACCATTTAATATTTACCAATTTATCAATCTAAATAAATCTAAATAATTCTAAAGCTCACCACTTTTCATTTTATGGCCACGTTTCATTTTCTGATGATGCATTGTGAGATGCTGTCGCTGCGCTTGCTTCCACCACGAACCATCTGATTAGTGCGTGGAGTATCTTATGTTTACCATGTAACGTTTCACCTAGGTGTGGTAACGTTTCATCTGCAAAGTGGAACCACATGCGCCATATCGATCTCTCCGGCGCCGACTCTGTCTAATTCAAGCTGGAAAGATGAGTAAACAAAGATGGTCTTTTCGTCCCGTAGATTCAAGTTCGCAGTCTTCCTTGGTAGTGGCCCGCGGGTTTGTCTGAGCAAAGACATGGAATTTATTCTGAGTTTATTGATTAATGCTAGCTTTTCAATTAATGCTACAATGGTAATTCTGGGTTTCATTGTTTATTCATTATTAGTTATGGGTTGCATTGTTTATTGATTGCGCTCTATGAAATGCATTTGAAATTTGAAAGGATTATAAATGTTATATTGTGATTACCGCACATTTTCGCACATTTTATGAACTTTGTTATAATTGTGTTATTGTTAGTTAGCATTCTAACAAATTGTAGAATCTTTATAGAATATATTGGATAAATATTTCTGTCCATATGTCTGGGAATGTATATGTCTGGGAATGTATGAATACAAGGAAGTTTTGTGTATTAAAAAAGATGAATGTATTAAAGGAGTATCCATATGTCTGGGAATGTATATGTCTGGGAATGTATGAATACAAGGAAGTTTTGTGTATTAAAAAAGATGAATGTATTAAAGGAGTATTCCATATGTCTGGGAATGTATATGTCTGGGAATGTATGAATACAAGGAAGTTTTGTGTATTAAAAAAGATGAATGTATTAAAGGAGTATTAATGATATATGTTAGACAAATGAATCCCAAATAAATAGTGTAATAGAATTTAAAAGAAATAAAAGTAGGGTTCTCAGTCATAAACATTTAAGAAATAAAGGGTTCTGAAGGTGTCTAGTGTTTTTCAATATAATTTTCTTAAACAGAAATGGACGAGTAGGCATAAATTTATTTTTATTGAGGGACACTCTTCCTCAATAAAAAAATACCTTATTGAAAAACACCAACGTGGAATGTTTTTATTGAGGGACACTCTTCCTCAATAAAAAAATACCAAGGTGTCTGTCTTCTATGAAATATCAAAATATCAATGAATATATTATAAGTGAAATTTATTAATGCAATCATTATGCTTTTGGAAATATAAAAAATACCAAGGTGTCTGTCTTCTATGAAATATCAAAATATCAATGAATATATTATAAGTGAAATTTATTAATGCAATCATTATGCTTTTGGAAATATTGAAAAACATCAACGTGGAATTGTTTTTATTGAGGGACACTCTTCCTCAATAAAAAATACCTTATTGAAAAACACCAACGTGGAATGTTTTATCGAGGGACACTCTTCCTCAATAAAAAATACCAAGGTGTCTGTCTTCTATGAAATATCAAAATATCAATGAATATATTATAAGTGAAATTTATTAATGCAATCATTATGCTTTTGGAAATATCAAAATATTAATGAATAGGTGGTGATGTATGATTGCATTAATAAATGATGTATGTATGGGATGGCGGCGGTGGATGATGTATGGATGGTGGTGGATGGGCGGAGGTGGTAGAGGGGATGGGATGGGGTGTATGGACGGGCAGGCGGCCGGAGGGCAGAGATAATCGGCCACGGGAGTCGGACGGCAGTCGGGACGCCATGAACAGAGATAATCGGCCACGGGAGTCGGACGGCAGTCGGGACGCCATGAAAGCAGTTACACACTAGCCGGAGACTATTAGCCGTAGATGGGTGACTATTGGGAATAATCCGGAGGCATGGGACTAAAGAGCTTCTTCGCTGGTAGCTCGGGGACTTATTCGCTCTAGCTCTGAGAAGTAAGGCAGGGGAATAGAATAGTTAGAAATAGAATTTCTTCTGAACTACTGCTATTGATGATTCAACAGACATAGCCATAAGCAAAGTAAGTGCCCGATGCTCGGGAGACCGTCATAGTCAATGACTAGCATCTCTATGTGTGTTTCACTTGGACTCACATATCTACGTATAACTTTGCCAGTGCCGGTGAAAGGTAAGGATAACCCATATTTATTATTCCCCTCAAAGCCAAGGAGCGTCATTACATATAATATGATATCTCTATTTGTATATCATATTATTATATTAGGATACGATCGATTATGAGAGCGGAGATCCCATACGATGCTAAAGCGTAATTACATATATAATAGCAGCATTGTAGAAGGATTGACTTTCCCATAAAAGCCGCCCGCCATCTCTGAACACAGTTTTATAAACTTAGATCATATCTGTTTCTCGAAATAGAATCAATTCTGAAAACGAAGTGTTGTGTTTCACGAACGTAAAGTTAGGGTTCTTCACTTAAAGTACCTCAGTGATCGAATTACTTAAACGGTCCTTTTTCAATCCAAACCAAATTGTATAAGGTCCTTTTATATTATATATTTTGATACGGCCCACCCAACCCCCATACTTCATTTCCCAGTCTATTCCCCCGAACGAGCGGATCCCACATGACTAGACGATCAACCCAACAAGAAGAAAAGGAATCATCAGAATCAGACCGGCCGGCAAAGGTCGGTTTCGTTTGGGGTTTAGCCTACGCCACGCCTTAATGAATATAATAAATATGTTATAAGTGAAATTTATTAATGAAAAATCGGTTGATGTGATGGAAAATTTTCCATTGTTGTAAAGGTCAAACAAGGAGAAAGAATCTTAAATTGAAACACAATTTTCAAAGTGTGACCTTGCGGTGCCTTTAAGGTTTTTCCAGCATAGTAAGCTTCAGCAAGATCCGCTCATTTGCAGTCTTTTTTTATTCTTCTGTCTTCTATTCTGTTTCTGGTTTATTGGTAGAATTTGATTCCGGGCGTTTGGAGGTGAATTTGATTCCAGGAGGATTCAGTCGAATCGGCGTTGGTGTTTTTCAATTTTTATTGAGGGACACTCTTCCTCAATCTCTTAAGCTCCTTATCAGGTAATTTTCACACTCAATACTCGTCTTCTATGGCTCTTTTTCCAATACCTTTCGGTGCCTTTTGTTTCTTTGGGTTTTTGTGTTCTAACAACATTTAGAATACCTGTCCAACCTAGTAAGCTTCTGCACCATGCCACTAATTTTATATAGGCATGAAATGCTTCAAGAATCAAACATGATCACTTTGATCTCAACAAGATCCGCTCATTTGCAGTCCTTTTTTATTCTTCTGTCTTAGTATTTTACGGTTTTATCGTATGTTTTACTTTGACGCTGAGGTTTATAGGGCGTTGTTGTAAATTCTATTCAGGAATTGTTTCAATGGCGCTTTGTTTCAATGGCTCTTTGTTTCTATTCAGGAATTGTTTCAATGCTACTGTTGTAAATTCTATTCAGGAATGGGAATTCTTGATCTTCTATGGCTCTTTTTCCAATACTTTCCGGTGCCTTTTGTTTCTTAAGGTTTTTGTGTTTTAACAGCATTTAGAATACCTGTCCAGCATAGTAAGCTTCTGCACCGTGCCACTAATTGTATATAGGCTTCAAATGCTTCCAGAATCAAACATGATCACTTTATTCTCAACAGGATCCGTTCATTTGCAGTCTTTTTTTATTCTTCTGTCTTCTATTCTGTTTCTGGTTTATTGGTTCGTTTGCTCTATTCCGATCAGTTTTAATTCAGGGACAACTTTGTTGATCATATAAGCCGCAAAATAAAAATATTCGACTTTAGGTTAATATGTGTGAATAGATTACAACTTTGTGTGCGAATGAACATGTTGTAGCTTAATAAACTGTACTAATTCTGTGGTTGCTTTGGCCGATCAGATTTCAACTTTCTATGGCATATCAACGCAACAACGGGAATATATACATCAGGAATATATACAACGGGAATATTGTTATTCAAATGCAAAATAATGATAATGGTTCTAACTTGCTCCAGTGGAATCCTGTAAACAACAGGAATGGACAGATTCCACAGTTAGATCTACACCATGCCAACCATATGTCACGTCGTGTAAACAGCTTATATTATCTTTACGCCACCGGCCATGTAGCAATTGTCAGTGCAGTGTTTTCTCTGGAAAGTCCCATCGGGTGGCAGGTTTTGTGTAGTATGTTCATTCTTTCTTGCCTTCTCTCTGGATCAATCATTGTCTCCCTCGTCCTCATATTCTTGCAAGACTTCAGTCGTATGAGACGCGGACGAGAACTTCACAATTCACTCGTTCACAGCTGGAGTTGGGTTGCGCGGAAAGCTGCAATTGTTGTGATGTTAATGGCGTTGTCAATATGCCTCTTGTTCTCCTGCACTATTCTGCTCTTCTCCCGCGTCCCCTAAACCTTGCTTCTCCCCTTCAGAACTTCAATGGAATTTGCAGTTAGTATTTAGTTGTGAGTGTGCTTAATAAGTAATCGATCCTCCTGTTAGAATAAGCTTACTTTAGTAAATTGTTAGTAGATTGGGTGATATCTTTTCAACCACTCCCTCCAAATATGGAATCGGTTGAATCTGAGTCCAACTATATATATGTATACTGTATTGTGTTTAATATAACAATACAATGTGTGTTTGTGTGTAATCTGCTGTTCTCTTGTATTCTGTCATGGTATCAGAGCTTGGACTGGCTTAAATCCCTCACGGGACATGATTATTCACTTTTATATAATTTAGTTTTTTTATTTTTTCATTAATAATTTGTTTATTATTTTTTTTTTTATAAATTAAAGTTTTATAATTATTTTGAATTATGATCAATAAAATATAGTTATACATTAATTAAAATATATTTAATACAATATTATGATTATTCACTTTTATATAAAAAAAAAATTCACTAATAATTTGTTTATTATTAATTTTTTTTAAATTAAAATTTTTATAGATTTTCATTTTTCCTTTATCAATATAGAATAAAAAATATACAATAAAATCAATGTAAAATATAAAATATACAATATATATAAAATATACAATAAAATCAATATATATATATATATATATATATATATATATAAAATATACAATAAAATCAATCTAAAATATAGAATATACAATAAATGGGTGTAAAGGAGTTCACTTATTACACAATATAGAATATATAATAGATGGGTGTAAATGATTTCACTTATTATTTAGATTAAGTCCATGTTGTTTCCTTGTCATGTTATTTACACACAGATATATATACACCAAAGAAATTGATAACCATGATCATCACAACATAGTACACCTAAATTCTCTTTAGCAATTTATAAACAAACTTTGTGATAAATGTATTTAAATGCAAATGGTTGAAGATGCATATTGTAGTTTTTCTTCAACATGTGCAAAGCAATATCAACCCTATTCAAAGGCCATTTAAAAATTTATTTTAGTTTGATATTATTATTTAACTAATATGCTTATCTATGTTAAGTCTTTGTAAAATTATTAATTATTGTTGAGAAAAACAATTTGTTATATTTAAAAAAAAATTGCTAGTGGTGAAGTTAAAAATATTTTAAATTAAAATTTTATTATTCACTAGAGGGTGAGTGCAAGTTAATGATGGTCTCTCATAATGTGTTAGTGGCAATGCACACATGTAAAAATAACAATACGTTAACTTGGAGGGATTATTCAAGGTACTTTTACAATGAATTTGAATATGGTGTAAAAAGATGAAAGATAGGAAATTGAATTAGGTTGAATATATAATTCTTATCTTTAGACTTTATGCATGACTATGTGAAATTTGAGTTTTTCTCACCTTTTTATGTTATTTTTCATGAAAAATATAATTATGTTCATGCTAGTGTAGGTGCTAGGTACCTAAATGATATAATTTCCTTAAAAATTTATAATGTTAATTTTATATATTTTCTTAAATTATGAAAGTCGTCATATCCTTGATATTAAGAGGCTATGTGTTAAGGTATGAGGGTCTTAACATAATCCATTTTCTTTTAACTTATTTTAGATATTAGATTGTATATCTCAGTCTTTACTAGTGTAGCATACAATGTTTTATAAAAATGGTTAAAATTTTATGGCAAGAATAAAAAATGTAGTTTAAGATTTTGATATATGTAAAGACAAAAATATATTAAAAATAGTAAGCAATAGTAATGTTTTTTAGATCTATATAGTTGGAATTTGCATAGTCAACTTTATACATGTGTGTAATTTCATGGATGATGGATTTGTGTAGCCTATACAAAAATAAAGTGACAAATAAAGATATTAAGAGCCATTCAAAAAATCGAAGGTTTTGATGTATTTATAGATCGAGTCATAGGTTGTTCATTCCAAACCTAATTGTGAAGAAACCAATTCATAAAACACATATGTTAAAATTGTTAATCCTACCCAAAAAGAATTGAATGAAAATACCATTCATGTGCTATAGAGCATCCATACATTATAGAGCACATGCACATTCCTATAACATGCACATGCTTTTGTGACTAAGCTTATGTGTGCACAAGGAATGTGTATACAAGTCTAACTAAGGTTACATGAGGAGAATTGATCTGTAAATTGTGGGACTATGGCCTATCTATATCATCAACATGGATCCTCCGTGAAAAAAATATTCAATGTCTTTTCCAAGAACAAGTTTCAATTTGGAAATCCAGGACATAATTTATATTGTGTTCTCTGCTCATGGCTCAATAATTCTAATCCAAAATCATCATGGAGCACCCAAATGATGTGTTGGATCTTTTGTTTATGACCTTGGGCATGCATAATAAGACAGTGAGTGGCTGATTTGCACAAGCTTAGAGGGAACCTTGGTCTATAGTGCCAAAACACTCAATGCCCAAATTAAAAAACTTGCATTTGCATGGGGTCACTCTTGTACTCAGATTATCTTGCATAGAACGCAAGGGGGGAACGAGAATATGTGTTGGCAACATATTAGAGCCCAAAGAAGGGCTATTGGAGGCCAAAAATCCTTGTACAAGGCATACATGTAGTCCCAAGCAACCAGTGATTCTAGAAATACAGAAGATATCAATTAACTATAAAATTATTGAGTGGGATTACGATGCAACTAGCCAACAATCCATCTCTATTTGTATCAAGTAATTCGATTTCGAAACCATTTTCCCATTCGACATGACAATTGATTTTACATATAATTAAATTGGATCATGCACATGGAACATAATCAGAATCTAGAACCAATGGAGATTTATTATAATAAGAGAATTCATTACATAGGGGTGAGTTATTCATGCTCAAAACTCTTGTATTGTTACTCACTAGAAGACCAAAGTTGCATATAACCATGGCTTCGAGACACCTTTTCTCAATGTGGACAGGCCTTCGACTCTTTCGTCCTTCATCCATCAACTTCAAGCAAGATGCCTTTTGAGATCTTGGTTTTGTTCCTACAAGATCCCCGCCCCTCCCATTCTCTTGTCATATCCTATTGCCTTAAATTCACTATTGTATCCTTCAATTTTAATGGCTTCCTTTGGAAGGCCAACTGACACAATGGTTCATTTCCACTTCCAATTTTACCTAAAAGAAAAATGTAAATTAAAAAAATAATTACAAATTTACAAAGTATGTTGGGTGAGAATCCAATTTGGATCAAACCTCCCCATTTGTAGGATTTTGGTCCCCAAAAGCTTCAAATCCCTTCAATATTATTATTCTATCAACAAGTAGACTCTGGAAAATATCAAAGAAAGGATGCCTCCATGGTAGGATGGAAGATAAGAGATGAGTAGGGGATGACTTTGGCATAACCTTGTTGTCCTTCTCATAGCTATGGATGACATTCATTGTTGCAATAGGTCGTTGGAAAATCATTTCTCATTGGGATGCAAGTTCCAACAACTCCTCTTTCCCCTTGGACTTGACTCTCCAAGAGTTCTTCTTGGATGTTCAGTTCTTGGGATGACTTTCTAGGTGAAGCCTCCAACATTTGGCCTCCCAATGTCTAGTCAATCTGCAGTAATGGAAATAGTTATTGCATGGTATGCTTGGCCTTCTATACTTCCAACAATTGCTAGCATTGTGACCCATTTTCTTACAAAATAAACAAACTAAGCCATTCATTTTCGATATTTCATGATGCTTGTCATCTTGGTTACTTGATCCCCTGATAATTGGAGTGAATATGGATGGCAAAATCATCTCTTTGTTTCCCCCCTTCTAAGCTTCTACAAGAAATTTTGGGTGGCTTGTTGCACATGGCTTCTTTTCTGATTCCTCTTGCCTTGAAAAAAGTCGTTTGAGATACACATGTGTTGGCTTCTTGTCCACTAAATCCTAGGCCTTCATGCTTAGGCCTTTGTTGAGCTTCAATACGGATTAGAATTCATTGGCCATTATTTCCTAGCCCTTCATGATCATATCCCATTTTTCTCGCTCATCCTTGAATCTTAATGGATCATGAATTTTCATAGAAATGCATGCATAGAAAGGATGCCTCCATGGTAGGATGGAAGATAAGATATGAGTAGGGGATGCCTTTGGCATAACCTTGTTGTTCTTCTCATAGCTATGGATGACATTTGTTCTTGCAATAGGTCGTTGGAAAATCATTTCTCCTTGGGATGCAAGTTCCAACAACTCCTTGTTCCCCTTGGACTTGACTCTACAAGATTTCTTCTTGGATGTCTAGTTCTTGGGATGGATTTATAGGTGAAGCCTCCAACATTTGGCCTCCCAATGTCTAGTCAATCTTCAGTAATGGAAATAGTTCTTACATGGGATGCTTGGCCTTCTATACTTCCAACAATTGCTAGCATTGTGACGCATTTTCTTACAAAAGAAACAAACTAAGCCATTCATTTTCGATATTTCATGATGCTTGTCATCTTGGTTACTTGGTCCCTTGATAATTGGAGTGAATATGGATGGTAAAATCATCTCTTTGTTTCCCCCCTTCTAAGATTCTACAAGAAATTTTGAATGGTTTGTTGCACATGGCTTCTTTTCTGATTCCTCTTGACTTGAAAAAAGTGGTTTGAGCTACACTTGTGTTGGCTTCTTGTCCATTGAATCCTAGGACTTCATGCTTAGGCCTCTGTTGAGCTACAATAGGGATTTGAATTCATTGACCATTCTTTCCTAGCCCTTCATGATCATATCCCATTTTCCTCGCTCATCGCTGAATCTTAATGGATCGTGAATTTGCATACAAATGTGTGCTTAATGATGAACGTTGTCCTATGCTACTGAGTCGAATCTTGTTGATATGATATTTACTGCATTGTTGTATACTGGAATTTTTTTTATGATCTTAAAGAGAGATATTTTTTTTCCTCACCTAGTGATCTGTGGAAGTACAGGTCTTAACCATGGTTGTTGAAGAGTTGACAGGCTCATGCGAGGAGCTATCCATGTTAATGATGAACTGACATTCATGTGAGGCACATCAGGCATATAAAGTGTCAGTTTCCAATTGATTGTTGGTCATGTCGAGTTGAGTTTATGTTAGCGGTTGCACAACCGTATTCTTTGTTGTGTCGCTCATTAATGTTTTTGTCATTTTCATCGGTCCTTTCCTGTAGTGACTTAAAATTCATTGTATTTTCTGGAGTCGATTTTTCATGGACATTGTTTTCTTGTGTTTGGCCGACTATGTCTCCTCTATTGATCCGTGGTCGGTATATGGATTGACTGACTATTTCTACTGAGTTGTCGGGTTTTTTTTATTTTCGTATCTACTTAGTCGATGTTCTTGATAGTTATTCTAATCCTCCATTTTGTTGTACTTCCCCATGTTTGTATGATAACCATGCTCACTTGAATCTAACTTTCTTGATTGGGATCTGTCTCAATCACTTGACTATCTTTTCATGAGGAATTATCTCAAGTTGGGAGATGGATTGGCATGTCGATCGTGTCTTCTTCTTCTTATTCCATGGCTCAACCAGGGGCTTCTTTCTCTCTCCATTTGGATTTTCATTGTTTTTCTTTGAGGATTTAAAATTTCTTTAATACGTATATTTCTCTTCTATCGGTTTCTTATAACTATATTTCTATACTTGACTTTTATAACTGAATTTGGTTTACTAGTACAAGAAGGATTTATTTCCTTAATGATGTGATTAGTCTATTGTTTTTCGACTTCGACCAGACTGTTAAATTTACCTTTCCAGCTCTGGTCGGCCCCTATTGGAATTTTTCCTGCTAATTTTTCCAATAGGGTTTCTCATCTTCTATGTATAATACTTTTTTAAATGGGCTCTGTTAATTAATTTCTTGAATGGATTCCCTAATAAGGTTCGGAGTTGAACTTCTCTATTTGGTCGAATGTCTTCAACAACATAAGGCCCAAGCCATGTTGTCTCTAGCTTTCCTGGTTTTCCTTTTAATTGACTATCATATAACAAAACAAAATCTCCATTTCTTATGTCCTTTTTCTTTAAATGGCGTTCGTGACATGATTTTGGTTGTTTTTTTGTACTTCCTAATGGTGCATTGCAATTAATATTCCTTTTTCTATCTTATTTAAATGGCACAGTCGGTCGCTCATGCTTCTACCTTAGTCAAATTTAGCCATAGCTGCTACCCTGTCGGAGTTGGACCAAAAGTGTAATGGAATAACGACTTCTTTCCCATAGACTAAATTAAAGGGAGTCTGTCTGGTTGATCATTTATAAAAATATCTATACGCCTATAAGACTACATGAAATTTATCATCCCAGTCATTTTTTTCGATGCCACAGATTTTGGTGATTCCTTTATGTAGTGTTTTATTAAATTATTCAACTGCCTCATTTGCTTGGGGGTGACATGTTGTTGTTCGTCTATGATCGATCAAAGAATTATTTATTGTGACTTGGATTGTTTCATTTATGAAGTGTGCTCCCTGGTCGTTGATTAGTGTAAGTAGAAATCCAAACCTTGTGCTTATGTTTTCGTAAATGAATTTCTCCACAACTTCTTTGGTGCATGATTCAACTGGTTCAACTTCTTCCATTTGGTCACGTGTTTTACTGCAGTAACAATATATTTCACGCTGGTTCTTTTTTCTCTATGACGAAAAGGGCCAACAAAGCCGACAACCCAGATTTCAAATTCTCAATTGGAGTTCACTAAGATTAGTGGAATTTCATTCTTCCATAGAAGTCTCCCAATCCTTTGAAAACTATCACACTTCCTAACCTAATCCCAACAATTTTTATGTAAATTCGGCCACAACAGACCCGCCTGAAGTATCTTCCAAGTTGTCGTGTCGGCCTGGAAGTGGCCATGAGCTGGTCCTGTGTGGGCCTCATTAATAATGTCTTCTCTTTCATGCTCAAGAGCACATATCCTTAGGATATCATCGGGTCCCATATTGTATATATATCCATTTATAAGGGTGAATGGTGTTGCTTTTAGAGCTAGCATCTTCTTTTTATTTTTCGTAAAATCTTATGGAGCATTTTCGTCTTCCAAAAAGTTTTCTATATCCTCTAGATCTTTTGGGGAAGCTTCGACTCGAAATAGATGTTCGTCTTCTACGCTTGTCGAGTCCTCTCCTATTTAAAGTAGTGATATATGGTTGGGTCAGAAATTCTTTTTCCCAGGTCAGAAGATTCTATCGAATTCAAATTCCTGGAATAAGAGCAACTATTGACATATTTTTCCTTGGTGAACTGGTTTATTAGCTAAATATTTTAATTCTTGATTATCTGTAAAGAATTTTAAAGGTTTGGTGAGTAGGTAATGTCAAAACCTTTTTAATGTGAATATTATCGACAAAGTTTCCCTTTCCATGGTCGAATAGTTCATTTATGCTTTGTTCAATTTTCAAATGGTGTACGCATTTGGGTGGTCGACTATGTCATCGTGTGGTTGCGCTATAACTAACCCAACAACAACGTTCGAAGCATCGACATGGACACGAAACTTTCTCCACTAGTCGGGATATTTGAATATGGGGGATTCAACTAGTTTTTTCTTTAAGAATTTCAGTCATTCCTAACAGTCTTGACTCCATCTAAACTCAATTCCTTTTCTGTACCAACTCATCCATTGGGATTGTGATATTTGAATAAAGGCATATAAATTTTCTATAGTATCCTGTGTGTCCAAGGAATATTTTAATTTGTTTTTGATTTACAAGTGGCCTCAAGTCGAGGATAATTTTTATCTTTTCCATGTCTACTTTTACACCGTCTTTGCATACCACATGGCCTAATAGAATGCCAATTGGTGTGGCAAAGATGCACTTATCGATGTTGAGAGATAGTTGGATTTGTCTGCATCATTCAAGCATCAGTCTAAGCCATTATATATGGTTTTTGAATAAGTTGTATATCATCCATTCATTGAAATATAAACAACCATTGTTTTGTATATATACTCTTGGAATGCTTTGACTACTATTGTTGAGAAAACTGTTGGGGCGTTCTTCAGTCCAAATGGCATTACCTTGTAGGTAAAGGAGAAAAATTCAAAGACACATTTCATCTTTGGTTGATCCCCTTTGGCTATTGGTACGTCATTATATCCTGAGAATCCTTCTATAAATGAATTAACATTTGAGACCTATGACTTCATTAATTATTTCATCGACGAACGGAGTGGGAAACAAATCCGTTAAATTTAGTTTGTTGATACCTCTAAATTCGACGAAAATTCTTAACTTCCTAGGGTCGTTCTTCTTCGATTGAACCACCAGATGAATTTCTCATTTAGCTTTGTCAATTGGATATATGATGTCTGCTAGCAACATTCCTTTGATTTCCTTCTGAACGATGGGCTTGCATTTGTGAGATAATTTATAAGGTCTCTTTTTTATTGGATTTTCTCCTGGAATGAGTTCAATTTTCATCTCCCATTTCTTCTACAAGTCCTTTTAGATAATTATACTCTCATGAAAATACATCTTGATATTCTTTGAGTAATTCTACTATGTCATTTGTTTCCTTCTTTATCCAATAGTTTCCTATTCATGCCATTTTTGGTTGATCGTCGTTTGATATGTTGAATTATTTAGTTTTAATTTCAACATTCATCCACTCTAGTGGTTTTTCTTTGTCGAGATAACGTTCCCCTTCTTTGATTTTGGTGAAACTCTATAGGAATTCATGCTGTTAGTGGTCTTATTTTTATTCCTTAGATATATTTAGTACTGATTTTACATTGTTTTGCAACATCAAGTGATCACTTTTCCATCGGAAGCTCTATCCCGAACAAGTTATATTCTCCATGTTGATTCTTCATGTTGTCATAGTTCCATTATTTTTTGTCGAAACAAGGTTGCAAGTCGATGTCGAGCCTAGATCAACTGTTATATTCCCTTTTACCTTTTGTGTAGTTGGAATCGGGTTTTATAAAAAAAAATGATTTTTTGAACTTCTTCTTTTAGATGTTCCTCTTCTGAGGTAAATTTGAAGTTTTGGATAAAAAAAAATTGATGTCAAACCAATTTAGTGTATGACCACAAGCTTCTTCAATTTTGTACCATTCATTTGGTATTTCATATAATTTTCTTGGAAACATGTGAGGCCATACCCTTTCATATCTATATCCTATTCAGTTCCATTCATTCTCACAACAGTGAATATGATCGACTGGGTCATACCCAACTTTTAAAATAGGGATGTCAACAACTTTAACTAGTTTCTTTTCTTCGAAATGTTCTATAAAGTGAGTTGATACATGTGCCCATGTTTGCAGTCTTGGGGAATGTGTTTCCCACCACCTTGCGGCTTGGCCTGTAAAGGTTTCTTCCAAGCTTTGAGTTCTTCCTTGTTCTAGGACAGATTTAGAAACTTCCTCGACATGTGTCGATGGAACATTTTGTTCAATGTAACATAATGACTTTTTCACCATGTTGTCGGTTGGAATAAGTGTAGGGGTTTGTCAGAGTCTCTTTTCATAAACTATAGGTACTTCTTGAATTGAATAGTATGTTACAAAACTTTTAATTTGGATGGATGCAATGGTCCAACAATAGTTTGAGTGCGCCTCATAATTTTCAATCTGCTAGTTATATAGAGATGAATCAGAGTTGTGTATGATTGAAAGGGGAGATTCGACTGAGATTTCTCCTTGTGATTTTGGTTCAATGTAATCTCTTTGTTAATTGACTATTTGGGACAGACATCATGCTTCATGATTTTCATCCAGTGATTCACTCCAAGGTTTCCCTTCATTAGGATCTAGAAGAATGATTATTTTTCTTCCATTCCCTTTTAACTTGATTCTGTCTTTTTCAAGGGAGATATTTGTTTTCATTTGTCATCCCCATGACCGACCAAAAAGTGCTTCATATGATATAATTCCCTTGACTAATTAGACTGATGTTGATATACCCATGATATAATTTTCAACATTTCTGAGTATATCAACAGGCTCTATTAATATTTGATCTTCTAGATTTAGGTAATTTAGTGTTGGTGCTAATGAAGGAAGACCAAGCCGTATCCATCTCTCTCAAGGTAGGATATTTACTTGTGATCCAAAGTCGACGATTCTATACATCTCTCTCATGAGATTGACCATATCAAACAACAGATTCTATTCAATACCATACGATATATTGAAATCGAATATTTTATTATGTTGGGTTAAAAGTTGTAACATGTTCATGCGGTAATTTTTTTTTTCCATGGGAAATTTCTCTTTATATTCAAAAAAATATAAGTATTTTCTCACAACTGTCCCTTCGAAGAACCTATTATCAAACTGGGAGCTGGCATCAATAAATAGCTATGATTTTTTCTCAAAACATAGAACCTTCTTGCATCATCCAAAAAAACACATATTACGAACATGATACAAAAAAGACGAGAAAACCCTCAAAGAACTAAGATTCAACTATAAGGCTGATATGAACCACCCACTAAGAAGCAGGAAAAAAAACTGTCTCTAATGAAAAATTAGAATAACTTCAAGTAATGAGTAGGACCCTAATTACCATCCTCCCACTGAGTAAAAGCAATGTTGCCAGACAGATTTGATAGTGCCTTCTTTGATAAATAGTCTGCTTCTATATTCTCTTTTCCATATATATGAGAAAATGAGATATCCCTGAAGAGTGGAAGAGTTTCTATGATCCTTTCCTTCCATCTTTCTAGTGATACTGCCTGGATGGCACCCCTCTTATTTAGCCATTCTATTACAATCTTGGAGTAGTCAAGCAATAGAATTTTGGAAACTGACAGTCTTATGGCCAAAGTTAGAGAGTCCCAAGCCCCCAAGAGTTCATCCCTGGTGTTTGAACCTTTCCCACAATTGAAAGTCCATAGATAAGAAGTGTTACTATTTATCATTATCTTGCCTCCAACCCCACTAATTCCACCCCTTTGTTGAGTTGCTTCGTCAAACCAAGAAATAGCTTTTCCAACTGGGAAATTTACTTTGGTAATACGAGTAGGATTGACTCTTGCCTTGATTCCATAAATATTAACAACTCCTATAGATTTGTAAGGTACCTTCTGGAAAGAGGGTGGACCTGCATCAAAGATAGTTAAATTTGTTTCATTCCAAATGTACCAGCTAAGGAGAGCACGAAATGAAGGGTAAGATGGATTCAATTTTGTCCAGTTTTCATAACAATCGCCCACAGATGAACCAATCCACCCACTTAGTAGGTTTAGAACACTTATTACCTTCTTCCAAACAACATTGGTGAATGAGCAATTCACAAATAAATTCATACATGTCTCACTACTTTATTTGCAAAGGATACATATGCTAAGACCCACCCAACCTCTTTTTTGGAGGTTTTCCCAAGTAAGGATCTTATTTTCTTCCACCAGCCATGTAAATAACTTAATTTTTAATGGGCAGTCCCATTTCCAGATCTTTCTCCTCCATCCATCTACTTTAGTCGTCCAAATCTTTGCCGCTACAACATTATATAGATTTTTTACCGTTAGTTGGTTTGTGTTATCACCTCCTATCCATAATAAATCATCTGAGTGATCCTGAAGATGTATACTTGAGCCGATCAGATTTTGTCTAAACTTTTCCCATTCAATATCTATATCTCCCTTGAGCTCCAACGCCAAAACATCCAAGCAGTTAGAGCATATAGCTCCCCGGGCTTGATCAAAGCGCGCTTGGTAAAGTAAATATACTTTTTTGTGGTTCAATCTCTCTATTAGCTCATTTGATAATAGTGAATTGTTACCCAGACCCAATATAACATCTCACCCTATAAAAATTGATTGTCCAGTGCCAGGATTCTGAGAAATCCACTAAAGAACAAGTGGTAAAGCATTAATTAAGTTTTTCCAGGTCTGACATCCAAAGGACACCTTCGTCGATGTCGATCTTAACCAAGTGTGTACATGTTCATGAGGAAAATACTTATATTTTGTCACCCTTTTCCATATGCCAGGTTTTTTCAAAGCTCTCCATAAAGTATTTGATGTCAGGGAGTGATAAAAAATGTAAATATTTCTTAGAACCCATCCTCCAAAGAGTTTTGGCTTCGAAACCAATTCCCACTTGCACAAATGAAAACTTATTATCTTTTTATTTCTAGACCAAAGAAATAAAAGACCATCTGCCTAATTTTGTTTAAAAATGATACAGGAATATGCGTTAAAGCCAACCAGTAAACTGGAAGACTTTTCAAGACAACTTTAACAAGAATATACCTGCCTCCCAAAGATAACAGCCTATTGCACCAGTGATTGATCCTGCATTCAAACTTTTCTAGGAGCCAGCTCCAATCCTCAGCTCTATAGCTCTCCATTTTTAGAAAGTACCCCAAGTAATTGAATCCCCCCGAGAGGTTTTTTGATTCAATTATGTATAAAACTTTTAGCTCTTCTATAGTCTCTTGTTGTATGCCTGAGTGCAAAAAACTCTATTTTTTGAATATTGACTCTCATCCCTGACACCTTACATAAAATATTAATAATTTTGTTTATCTCAGTCCATTTAGACGTCTTGGCATTTGTCATGATAATCACGTCATCCACAAATAGAAAATGTAAAATCTTTATCAATCTAGAAACTTTAATCCCGGTCAGAGTCCCTTCCACTTGTCCCTTTTTTAGCATGATGTTGAGACCTTCCATCACAAGAATGAATAATAAGGGTGATAGAGGACAGCCCTGGTGCAACCCACACTTGCTCTGGAATAATTTTGTCGCCTCCCCATTGATCAGAACAACAAAAGAAGTAGAAGTTATACAACCCATTACCCAGTTTGTAGTGACCACCCCAAATCCAGATTGAAGAAGGACAAGATGTAGAAAGTCCCACTTGATACAATCATATGCCTTCTTGAGATCCAACTTCAGAATGATAGCTTGCAATTTTTTTGTCTTAATGTTGTGCAAGCACTCCTTTGTCATGTCGATTGTGTCTAATATATGTCTGCCCTTTAGGAATCCTAATTGTTCTTCTGAAAGCTCACGAGAGAGGATAGGGTGAATCCTCCTTGCAAGTATCTTTGATATAATCTTATAGAATAAATTACAAAGAGCTATTGGGCAGAAATCAGAAAATGTACTAGGGTGATTTACATTGGGAATCAGAGCAATGAATTTGGAGTTTAGCTGCTTTATTACTTCACCTCTTGTTCTCGACTCCTCCACAACCTCCAGCAAGTCTTTCCCAACTACTTCAAAAAAATGGAGAAAAAATTCAACAGTCCAGCCATTAGGCCCCAAACTCTTATCCTTTGTAAAGCATTTTAATACTTCTAGTATTTCCTCCTTTGTGCATGGTTTTTCTAGAGATGGTACCTCCTTCTCCTTTACCATCCTAGGAAAGAGCCTAACAATATCAATCTGATCACCTAAAATATTTGTGCCTGAAGCCTGATAGAAAGATTTAAAATGGTTGATAGCGACTTTTTTTATTTATTCTTTATGCGTATGGGTCCTACCTGCATCATTCTAAATCTCCCATATATTCTTTTTATTCCTTCGAAAGATGGTGAAGCGATGGAAGAACTTCATGTTTTTATCTCTGCTAGTTATTCAAATTGCCCTGCTTTTCTGTCTCCATCACTCCTCCTCCTCCGATAGCTTCTTTTTGCGTGCTTCCTCCAGAAATATCACTTTGATATCATAGTCCTCACACTACATACCCTGCAATTTCAGATGAATGATATCGTCTAAGCCTCTCTCAAGTTTGACCATTTCATCATGTTCCCTGGTCCGTTTTTCTTTTGACCAGATCTTTTCCCGCACTTTCAAACATGCTAACTTCCTTACCAGTCTACTTTGAGCTCCCTCTTGGAGCTGTAGGGAAGTGTCATTCAAAACTTCTCTCACCAGTGAATCAAAAGTAACCTCTCATAACCAGGCTAGGTTTAATTTAAAAGGAAAGGCCACCTCGGATATTTATTCACCCAACTGTAGAAAAATTGGCGCATGATCTGAAATAAAAGGATATTCGACCCATGCGCAGAATCTACATGAAGAAGTGAGCATGTTTTCTGCCACATAGACCCTGTCTAATCTCTTTGAGATCCCTTCATGTCTAGACCTCTCATTCCTCCAGGTCGACACCACCTTAGCCGGAGCCACATCCACCAACTTATTTTTTGAAAATAACATTTTAAAAAGAGTGAGATCGGAAGAGCGGTTCAGCAG
>CBVK0100413811.1:0-19240 GCA_900067695.1 Picea abies
TCTTGAGTTAGTTTTGAGCACAAATTGAAGAAAGAAGGCGTCCTAGGCCTAATTTGTTTTACACCTAGGGTTTACTTCTAGGGTTTTGAAAAGCCTTGTATCTAAGCAACACTTTTCAGCCATAGATTTGTGTCCATAAGCTAGCCGTTTTTCCAAAGGAGTCTTAAGGAAAGAAGAGGAAGTTTTAGGCCTAGCCTTAGCTACACCTAAGTAAGTCTTTTCTTCTTAGGGTTTTAGGATTTGGTGGCCTTGCCATAGCAACACCATCAAACCCTAACCCTCTTGTCCTTAAGTTTAAGTTGTCCAAGCCATTAGTCTCACCTCAATTGACTCCATTAACTCAAGGCACTAGTCTAGAAACACTTTTAAGCTTGTTTGTCCTTAAAATATCTTTCAAACACTCTTTTACTTGAAACCCTAACTAACCTAGCGTCTAACCCTAGAGACTTGAACTAACCCTAATGAGATGACGTCTTGCTGATTTTAAACTTGTGTTTGGATAGAAAAGTGTGGCCTAGTCATCTTGTCATAGCCAAAGAGGTTTCATAAATTTTCATTGGTTGAATTAGCTAAAACGTCCACTTCTTGGCTAGCTAACCCTAAACCCTGCAACAGAAATTATATAGGTGATGTCACACCTTTTAGATCTCTTGTTTGGCATGCAACGTTGTGACATTTGTCATCTATTTTGATAGAATTTGAGTCATTAATTACATTTGCAAGCTGATTTGAGGAAACGTTCCACTCATTTGTCTTCAAATTAACCTATAAATTAATGTTGACGTCACCTTCATAAGCAGCAACAATATTGAGACGCAACAACATTATTTAATATATGAGCAGATTTGTATAGCATTGTGATATAATAAAGATCTAATTTTGCACATTGAATTCCATTATATCTTTTGTACTTATTGAAGAAGTGATACAATCCATTTTTCTTTTATTAGTAATCATTGACTTCGTCAATAATTACATCTAATCATTGCTCATGTATATGTATTGAAGATAGTCATTAGATGCTTGAAGTACGAACCACTGCAGCACATATTCTAGTTTTATTTGTCTTGTCTCACAAACAGGTGCCATTCAGTGGAAGATCTCCTTTGACTATCTCATTTTGGGCAGTAATCGGTGAAAGGGAATCTCTTACATTGATCCATTAAACCTTTAACCCTTCAGAGAACCAGATTACATAGGGACGTCTCCCTTGGACTAGCCCTCCTAAATAGAAATAGCTCCCCATTAAGGTGACAGTGGGTGGGGAAGCTCCTGTTACACCGGTTTTAAGCCTTGACTCAAGCTACCTAAACCCTACCTACAAACCATGCGATAACAGTGACTATATATCTCACAAAGTGTCTCTCTTTCTACATGTCCAGAAAAGTGTCTATCTTTGTCTTTGTTGTTTTTGTTTATCTATATTATATTTGTCAGTGTTTGTATCGTTTTAATATTTTTTTATATATACACTAATATTACTTGATTGTTTGTAATTATAAAGGAACGATACCCTTCTTCACTTCCCATGGAGGAAGACGTGGTTGTACAAGCACCTGTTCAGGAACATGGAGCAAATATTAAAGATCAAGTTAATGATCTTATGGAAGAATATGATGATGCTAATTATAACACAGTTGAAGAATATGGGACAAATATATTAATCCAGAAGACATTTAATAATGTTGGAATGGATGATCATCATGATCAACTTGATGGTGTTTTTGATATACCTGTACTTGAGAACGAAACACAACCTATTTATGAAGGCTCCAAAACAAGTCTTCTCTCTTCTATATTATTGTTGGTGAACTTAAAGGTTATGAATGGTTTTTCAAACACTTTTGTCACACAACTCCTAAGGTATGTAATATCTTTCATCACATTTAGTACATGATAATAAAGGTTTTATTTTTTCCTATATTTTTATTGTTATTTGATCATGATCTGTAAACTTTGGATGCAATATGTACACAATATTCTTTACATTAACCAATGTTTATTTTGTATGTTGTAGATTGTTAGGTGAATTTATGTTACCAAGGTCAAATATTTTATGTCGCACATACCAAGATTTGCATGCCATTATGAAAGATATTGGAATGGAGTATCAAGTTATTCATGCATGTCCTGATGATCATATTATGTATTATGGAGAACATGTGTCGAAAGAATAATGCCCAAAATGCCAAATTAGTAGATATCGAACTGATCAAGTAACAAAAAGGTGCCTCATAAGGTTCTTCGTTATATTCCCATAATTCCACGATTGTGACAATTGTTCAGGTGCAAAAGCATAACACAATTTATGGATTACCATGCAAAAAAATAGAAGTAAATATGGTGTTCCTCGAATGCATGTAGATGGATTTGCATTTAACAATATAGAGGAAATATGGCCACATTTTAAAGTCAAACCTCGTAACCTTAGGCTTTCATTGGTAGCTAACAGTGTGAATCCATTTGGAGAGCTCAGATCTATTTACTCGGTGTGGCCAGTTTTTTTTATCAACAATAACATTCCTCCATGGATGTCAATAAACATGGAGCACATAATGTTGGCAATGATTGTTCCAGGTATTTTTTTAGAATAATTTATTTTAACATGGTAACATCCCATTTGATTTGTTTGTTTCATAATTATGTCTTATATTTTTTTTTGTGCTCATATATGTTCAATTATGTCTTATAATTATGTTTGATATTTTTTCATTTACTCACATATATAGTAATTTTCTATTGTTTGTTCAATCAATTAAGTAAGTACCAATTCAAAGATATGAATGTATATATCGAGCCTCTTATTGATGAGTTACTAGATTTATGAAGGGCATCACTATGTATGATATCTCTAGACCAGTAGGTGCACAAAGGGAATTTCAATTGCAATACTTGTATGGAGAATTCACGATGCCATGGGGCTAACACACTTTTGTGGTATATTATAACGTTACACTACACTTTAATAGTGTTTAATTTTATGAAGTTCATATCATGCATGTTTTTAAATACATAATCCCTTCATTAATCATATTTCGAATAATTGATATCAAATTCAATCCATCTCTTGCAGGTCTTCAAACAAAGGGTAAATTTGTGTGTCCAGTTTGTGGTCCTAAGTTGAAATCTCGTTGTTCAAGAATTTTAGGAAAAGAGGTGTTTGATGAGTATAGGAACTTCCTCTCTAAGAACCATAGGTATTGAAGTATCTAAAAAATTATTTTCAATGGGAAAGAAGAGACTGGATTAAAACCACAGAGAATGACACCTCGTCTATGGCAGTTGCAATATAATAGAAATTGTCAAGGTATGGATCAAAATGTCTATGTATAATTGTTGTCACAAGGGTAGACCCAGGGTTCAGCTCTAATAATGCACCAACAAGCCCTAACTACTGGGCCTTTCGACAACATTTGCAAAGCAGATGAAGTCTCACCCGAAGTAGCAATAGGGGGTTGCAGGACATGGGTGTCTACAACTAGAGGAAATGCAAGTGGAATCAAGGAAACCACACAGGGAGATAAGACTATTATTTCCAAGAATAAACCTACTTCGCATAGTTATATATCAGATTTAACATACTAATGCATCATCAGAGTAACAGAAGTAAAGAACAAAGAATCAATCACTCACAACACAAGATATATGTGGTTCACCCTCTCCCTAGGGCTACGTCCATAGAACTATTCTTTATAATATATTATGTGAAAGCTTGCAGTTCTATCTGCGCTCTTGGATTGCAAATCTTCTCTCCTTCTCTCTTGTCTCTATCTCCCTTCCCTGCGCACCCAGCTGCAGGGTTGATCTTCGCACCCAGCTAAAGATCTTACAATATTGAATGCTCCCACAACTCAATACTTCTCTCTCTACATTAACAACAACCAATTCAGAACGAACCCATCCCAGGTCCTCTTAACCTTTATTTATACATTAAAATAGCTCACCGACAGCCTTAGGCCGAAGCCTAGGTGTCTAAACCTTAGGTGTCTAAAACCCTAGGTCAACTTGACCCATGTTTTTAGGGCTTCTCTAGCCTGTCTTTCCTTTCTTCCCATGAGGTTCTCCAAAGCATCTATTGATGGCATGTTTCACTTGCTGAGTTGTCCATGATCTACCTTCCTTGTTGATCTATCTCCCTCGATCTCCTCGTCCAACGGCTTGCTCTCTCGGACTTCGCTCCATCTTTTTTTCTTCTTTAACCACTTCAACTTGATCTTAGTCAACCTTCCTTCCACACAGTTCTTGTTTCACCTTTTCTTCCGTAATATTCACTTTCTTCCATAACCAAGGGCCAACATGCCCCCAACACTCACTTGTGACTCATCCTGAGGAAATATGATATGAATCTTATGTTGTACCTCGACTTCAGACTGCACAATACAGCCTTTGATTTCTGCTATGTTCCTCCACCCTATGTGCAGACTATCTTTCTTTTGTCTAGTACCTAGTATCAACTACACTTGGTACCTAGACCCTTCTCCTTCTATTTTTATTGAGAGCTGTGAAGCAGCTAGTTGTCATAGTACAATTTCATTCGGCTACCATTAACCAAGCCTTCCTTCCACTCCCCATTCAAAGTCTTCAGTTGCACAACTCCTCCTTCTATAACATAGGAAATCTCATATGGGCCTAGCCAATGTATTCTAAACTTCCTTGGATGCTTTATGAACTTTCTATCATATACCAATACTGTATCTCCTTCCTTAAATGTTTTCTTCTTGATATCCATGTCATGGTAGGCCTTTTCTCGTTCCTTCTGAACCTACTGATGAAATCTTGCAATAAATTTGTATTCTTCTAGTTCGACCAACTGTGCCAGCCTCTCTTGAACAATGCCAGTGTCATCCATATCTGTAAAGGCTACAATTCTTAAGCTTGGAACTAAATATTCCATGGGTAGAACTTCTTCTATGCCATAAACCAACTTAAAGGGAGTCTGCATTGTTAGCTTCTTACAAGTAGTTCTATAGGCCCATAACACTGTTGGTACTCTCAAATCCCAGTCATCTATGTTTACACTACAAATCTTCGTCAGCATTGTCTCCAAGATATTTTTGAAGACTTCAACTATACCATTCTCCTGTGGGTGGTATGGGGTGCTCTTATGATGGTGAACTTCAAATTCCCAAGTCAGGGCTTCAATAGTCTTATTAATAAAATGTGTACCTTGATCACTCATGAGGATATTTGGGCATCCAAACCTGGTTATGATATTGTCAAATATGAAATGTGCAACTGTAGTTTCACTACAATCCTTAACCGCTCTTGCTTCTGCTCATTTGGTCAAATACCCTGTCACAATGATGATGTATATGGCTCTTGTGCACTTCCCTGGTGGTTTTATAGGTCCCACGAAATCAATGGCCCATTTCTAAAATGCTTGTAAAGTTCGTTGGGGTGCCAAAGGCACATCATCTCTTCTGGATGGTTTCCCAACTCATTGGCATACATCACAGGCTATGTAGTATTCTTTAGCATCTCTGTGTAAAGTGGGCCACCAGAGGCCAACTCTAAGAACCTTCTGTGTTGTTTCTTTTCCTGTGTAGTGTCCTCCAATGATGCCTTCATGAGCTTCTTCTAAAATCAGTGGTCGTTCTATCTCCATAACACATATTCTCAGGATCTCATCAGGTCCCATGTTATATAGTTGTCCAGCTATAAGAAAAAAATCTATTGTGTGCACTACCATTTGTTTATTCTAAATGAATGTGTATTCACGAGGTGTTATTCCTGTTGATAGGAACTAAACTATCTCGGTGAATTGATCATCAACCTTTCTAATGGCCAACAACTGTGCATCTATTAGTGTATCCTCCAAACTAGTAGGTTCCTCTCCATGTTCCAACCTAGACAAGTGGTCAGGTCCCTTGTTCATCCTTCCTATCTTTACCACAATTTCAAAATCATATTCCTAAAATAACAAAATCCATATTCATATCCTTCTCCCCAACATTGGCTTGTTGACTAGGTATTTCAACGTGGAGTGATCAATGATCATCTTAAAGTGTACTCCTAACAAGTAGTGACGAAAATTTTGCAGTGCATACACCATGGCTAAACCTTCTCTCTCAGTGGTGGTGTAATTTATCTCAGCTGTTGAGAGATTCCTGCTAGCAAAGGCTAGCAGGTGGTCAATATCTCTTGCTCCTGGTTGTGCTAACACTGCTCCTAGTGCAATATAATATGCATTGACATGCACATGAAATTCCTTACTCTAATCTGGGAAAACCATAATAGGTGCAGTAACCATTTTTTGTTTCCATGTGTCGAATCTCTGTTGGCATTCTTCTGTCCATTAAAACCAACAATCTTTCTTCAGAAGCTTCTCCATAGGTGTTGTAATCTATGCATAGCCCTTAATGAACTTCATGTAGTATTGAGTATGTCCCAACGTAGTGCACAACTGTCTAAATGAAGTAGGAGGGGGTAGATCGACAATAATAGCAATATTGGACAGATCTACCAGTAACCTCTGCTTACACACAATATGGCCCAACAACACTCCAAAGGGAGAAAAGAAGATACACTTCTTCAGATTCAGGGAAATCTGACATTGCCTGCACTTATCCAACATTAGTCTTAAGCATTCAATATGATTTTGTAATAAGCTAAAAACAGTGCAATCATCAAAATATGCTTCCAGAAATTTATGTAAAAACTCCTTGAATGCTTCAAGCACCACCCTAGAAAATATGGTTGGTGAATTCTTCAATCCAAAAGGAATCATTGTGTATTGGTAGGATCCCCATTCTATTGCAAACATGGTCTTATGGCGATCTTCCTTGGAAATCTTGATCTGATGGTATCCTGAAAATCCATCGGTGAAGGAGTAGATTTCTTGTCCACCCACGTTATCTAACACTTCATCTGTAAATGGTGTAGGGAATGGATCATCTAGAAATGCATCATTTAGCTTCATGAGATCTACACAGATTCTGATCTCTCTTGTTTTCTTATCCTGAACCACCATAGGGCTAATCCACTCTGATTCTTCAATAGGCTATATGATTCCTGCTTCCAGTATTCTATCTAATTCAATCTTCACTTTCTCCTTATATTTAGGGTTCAATCTGTAGGGTCTTTGTGTAACTGGCCTTGCATCTAGTTTCAAGGGGATATTCATCTCTCCCATGGGCCCTTTAATTCCCTTCATATCAGTGAACTTGGTTGGAAATAAGTCCTAATATTTGTGCAGTAACTCTGTGATCTTATCAATAGTGGCATCATCCCAATAATCTCCAACATTAGCAAGATTAGGTGCTTTCTCTGTTCCAATATTAATTTTATTGATTTTGATTGGTTGTCCAATAAAATCTAGTTCGAATCCTGGTCCTTATATGTCTCTTTTTCCTTCCTTTTTTGTGATGTTCACATTCCTAGGATCGTCGTCTTCATCGGCATTGATATTGTAACATCCTTGCAATTTTTGAAGAGGTGCAATCCATTCATCCTCTTCTTGCTCCATAGGGAGGCTAGGTGCTTCCTCAAAGACTCTTTGTCTTACAACCTATAAAGCTTGATCTACTAGAGGGTGTTGACTTTCAAATAAAAATGTAGCCACAAAATTCTGAGTTGTACCTTGCTAATCTACAGTGGCAAGGCGCAGTTCTGATTGAAGGTACTAGTTGATAGGCATTGTGTCTAGAGTATTGATGAATTTATGCACCCACTACTCTTGAGGAATGTTTCTCCAGGCCTCCTCACAACCTCGCACATGGTCTTTTGGATAGATTTGACCTGTGTACCTAACTTCACATCCTTCGACTTGTTCTGAAAATTGCGTTGTCATCAAAGTGCAACATTGTATCTAGTTCGTGATGTTTCTTTTATGTGTTCCCCACCATATTGATGGAGTAGCTTTCAAAGCCTTGTCCAGTTCCAACAGTCTCTGTTGTACTGGTACAGTTTCTTCAAATTCCAGTAAGAAAGTTTCTAAGTGATTCAAACCATCAAATGTGGGTAAATTACTTACTGTTGTGTCGATCCAGTGAACTTATCTAGTCAGTCTCACACATTTCCATGTAGATACTTCATACATTTTATTCTGCCAATTCTCCAGTGCTTCTTCTGAGTCTGATGAACATGCGTTGTCACTTCACCAGCTTAAATTCCCATCTGTTGTAGGATTAATGTAATCTTTTTGTCTTGTTGTCAGTTTGTATATATTCTCCAACTCATATGCATGGTCTTATTATCTGATGGGCTCTGTGTATCTGGTACCTTTATCAAGATCCAATGGTGTGATGACCCTGAGGCCATCACCTTCAAATGCCATTCTTTTTTTCTTCAAGTCAACAACAGTAGAATTATTGAAAGCCCAATCAATTCCTAACATTGTGGGATAAGGACAACTATCATCGACTATCTCAATCACCTCGAAGTCCACAAATGTTATGACCCCATCAAAGTCCACAGGGACATGTTCCAATCTTCTGAAGGGGCTCGCAGCATGTTGATTGGCCATCCTAAGCCTGATGGGTTAATAGATCAACTTAGTTTTTTCCATCGGTTCCCAGGTTTTCTTCGTCATGACATTGACCTCTGACCCTAAGTTGAGGACCACATAATCTATATCATAATCTCCAATTTGAGAATTAAGGTGTAGTTCCTTATTTGTCCTTCTCTTTTTGGATACTTGATGTATTGCTCTACTTAGTAAGGGATCTACCTTTACTAGCTCATACTTTTTGGTCAAGTTTTGTAGCTCTTGTACAATGCTATCATCCTTTATCAAATTAATGCAAGTGCATAAGAATTCCATGAGTATGCTTACCTCTTTTCCTTCTCCAGGCAAACCAGACTGATCAAAGGCCAAAGGCATTCCACATTCTCTCACTTATGGTTGTGCCTTTGATGAAGAAGCATGATCTCTTCCAAACTCTTTTCTTGCCTCTTCAAATGTTTGTTTCTCGCTCTTTGGATCAAACTCCTATGTCTTCTCTGTAGCTTTTCTGACTCCTAATTGTTCTATAGTCTTCCCTAGAATCACCCTTTCTTCTCCTGTAGCATCGCCTCCTCTAGTGATAACATCGACTCTAGGATCCACTCCATGAGGTTCTACTGAGATTAGTTGTACTTGTTGGTTTCCTCCTCATCGTTCATGAAGTTTGGCTAAAAGCATAGGGAAATATTCTATGACATGTTCAAATGAGTTGCAGCAATTGCAAGTGGTACAAGGATTCTAACAGTCCCTTTCCAAGTGACATGGTTGTGCGTAGTTATAAAAAATGATCTAACCTCGACCTCGCCCCATGCCTCCTCCTCATCCTCTTCCTCTGAATCCACCACAAGGGTTGAAGTTTCCTCTTCCAGAGGAATTATACTGCATAGTGTTCCCTTCTTGCTACACTTCGTCATAAATCTTGTAGATATCCCTTGATCTTTCATGCAAGAGGTCGTAAGATCTACATTCCTTCTCATCATGACCAACAGATTTATAGAATGTGCAGTAGAGGTTCATAGGTGTTTGAACATAATTTTTCATGTAATATCATTCTCTAGGGCGATGTCTATTTCTACATACCTCACACCACGGTAGAGTAACTTGCTTCAAAGGGCTCAGATCTCCAGAAGCCAAATATTCATGAAACATGGGATAGTGCTCCTTATCGTGACCTTGTGATTTGCATCCGATACACCAGATGCATTCTCTCTTATATTTTACCTTATCTTTTTTCATATCTTTGACCTGCAGTGATAAGCTAGTTAGCTGACTCAAGATTTGACTCATACCTGAGCTGGATTCTTCCATAGGGGTCGATTCCAGTTTCATGGCAATCTCTAATGCCTCAGCCTATGAAGCAATATTCTGTTGCATCAGAGGGACTCTGATGTGTGGTAGGAGGACAACAATGAACCATTCCTTGTTCTACTTGTCTGGGATCTGAAAACTCAAATGACCTGTCAGGGTCTTAAACCTCTAATCAAACTCCCAAATAGGTTCAACTACTTTCTACTTAATTTCTTTCAACTTTGTGATGCACTGTGACTCTGACTTGGGTTTCTTGAATTCAACAATCAATGCAGTCTTGATCTCATTCAAAGGTTTCGGCTGGACAGCTCCTTGGATGAAATTCATGTACCAACTCAGTGCGCGATCTCTCAGGGTAGTACTAAACTAAGCTCATTTAAAAGCTTCGTCAGTGACATTATTAATACTCCATACAACTTCACATAAAAACTAGTGTTGGTCAGGATCTTCAGATCCATCTCCTCTAAAGGTCAGTAACCTCATCTCATCTGCCATAGATCTTCCTAGGTTTCCTAACTAAGTGTGTACTGAACCACTTGTACCAATTCTCTAAGTGCTCTAATAAATTAGGTTACTCTATTAACTTAATGATGTTAAAACAATAGGAGGCGTAATAAGACTTACTTCAACATTCTACGCAGTCCCTGAAGCTTCTGACTCTTCTTGGCAAGGTTCTTCAGTCTTCTCTTCTTCCGCCCTAGTAGACTCTGAATATTCCTAGTTCAGTAATTCTTCTTCTTCTCCACTGTAGAACCCTTCTTCCTGTGCTAGTGGTTTGTGACTCTACTCGAACAAGTTCACCACAGGAAATTCTCTGAAGGTTCTCCTATTGCGCGTGTGTCTGACATCTGTGTCATTGTTGCTATCTGAATTCTTGAACATTAATTTTTTCAATCTAACCCACTATTGTATCTTCAATATGTTCTTCTCATGCAATAGAATCTTGATATTCAACTTCAAGAAGTGTAAAAAAATTTCCTCTAGGTCCCTTAAATAAATATCTCTCTTCTTGGCTATATGATTCTACTCTGTCAATAGCAAACTCAGTGATATACCCTCCAATATTAATATCAAACCAATGATCTACTGCTCTCGACACGGTGTTATCAACTCTCTTGACCTTCTTGATCAGCATCAACTTCCAAACCACAGGCAGTCTAGATCTGATATCAAACTAGGTATATGCTAATATGGCCAACCAATCGTATAACTCCTTATGAATCCCTCCAAAAAAATTCTTGTGTATATCAATAAATATATACCTTCCCAACCAGTCTTCTATGCTAATATTAGGGTTCTTATTCTAAGCTTCTACGAAGTCCTTCTCTTTTTCTTCTATCCAGTTCTGAATCTTTGTCTTCAATGGAAACCACCTTGACATTCCATCAAGAAGATCCTAGTCCCGACAATGGAACTATTTGTTGGCACAAGGGTAGACCCAGGGTTCATCTCTAATAACGCACCAACAAGACCTAACTATTCACCCTTTGGAAACACCTGTGAAACAGATGAATCCTCACCCTAAGTAACAATAGGGGGTTGTAGGACATAGGTGTCTACAACTAGAGGAAATGCAAGTGGAATCAAGGCAACCACACACAGAGATCAGACTATTCTTTCCAAGCATAAACCTACTTCGCACAATTATATATCATATCTAACATACTAATGCATCATCAAAGTAACATAAGTAAAGAACACAACATCAATCACTCACAACACAAGATATATGTGGTTCACCCTCTCCCTAGGGTTACACCCATAGAACTATGCTTTATAATATATTGGGTGAAAGATTATATTTCTATCTGTGCTCTTAGCTTGCATATCTTCTCTCCTTCTCTCTTCTCTCTATCTCCCTTCCCTGCGCACCCAGCTACAGGGTTGATCTTCACACCCAACTAAAGATCTTACAATACTGAATGCTCCCACAACTCAATACTTCTCTCTCTACATTAACAACAACCAACTTGGAACAAACCCATCCCAAGTCCTCTTGACGTTATTTATACATCACAATAGCTCACCAACATCCTTAGGCCAAAGCCTAGGTATCAAAACCCTAGATACAAAAACCCTAGGTGTCTAAAACCCTAGGTCAACTTGACCCACGTTTTCAGGGCTTTGCCATCCTGTCTTTCCTTTCTTCCCATGAGGTTCTCCAAAGCATCTACCGGTGGATTTTTCCGCTTGTTGAGTTGTCCATGATCTACCTCCCTTGTTGATATGTCTCCCTCGATCTCCTCGTCCAATGGCTTGCTCTCTTAGACTTTGATCCATATATTCTACTTCTTTAACCACTTCGACCTGATCTTAGTCATTTCCATGAGGAATGAAAATTTTTATTGTACAATCCAATAGGATCCCCTACTATGAGCACCTAGAAATTTTCCATTTGTTTGATTCAATGCACATTGGGAAGAATGTAACAGAAACGTTATGGTGAATCTTAGATGGAAGGAGTGACAAAGAAACAATTGTAAAGATTTGTAATGACATTAAGGAGGCCAATCATGCAATGAAAAGTGTGATTCATTCAAATAGCGATGGAGACCAAAATATAAGCACCCTTCCATAGTTATTTACAGAGTAGCAAAGCAAGGATGTAAAAGAGGTTATTCAAAAAATTAAAGTTCCCATTGGATTTTATTCAAACATAAAGAATATCCTAACAAAGAAAGGTGAATTAGGTGGGGTAAAAAATCATGACTGGCATACCTTCGTTAAGGTAATTATCTTGGTGTATATGTTTGTATATTGGTGAAACATATTGTTAGTTTTTTTTTCTACTAATTTGAGAATAAATAATGATTTTTTTTTTGTTACAGTATGTTCTACCTCTATCTCTCCCAGAAAACTTTGGCAACAATGTCAAACAAGTTATATATGATCTTGGCAAATACATGAGGTAACTGGCAATTTATATGCAAAGTGTAATTTGTTCAAGTCATTGTACAACTTATATTTCACTTAATGTATTTTACTTGTAATGTAGTACTATATAGTTTTTTGTTGAAACCTGTGATTATCTTGCATCATTTGTAGATGATTGTCATCTAAAGAAATTAACAAAGAAGATATAAAGTATTGGAGGAGACAAATTCCTCATCTAATGTGCGAAATTAAAAGTATCTACCTCCGACATTTTTCAATGCAAAGAACACTACCTCATACACCAAGTTGAGGAGATTGAAAAGTGTGGACCTGTATGCATAAGGTCAATTTGGATGGTTGAGAGGCACTTGAAATCATTGAAGGATTTGGTTAGACAAAGAGCATGTCCTGAGGGTTCTATGGTAGAGGGATATATGGTATATCAAAACATGGTTTATATTAATCAATATCTTCCTAAAATAGTTGCAAGTATTAATGTGGATCACATTTGGGATGTCAACTCCATCAACAAATTTGAAGGGGAGCACCTATTGGGGAAAGGTAGAATGAGGAAAGTGACAAGTAAGTAGATCATGGTGGCAATTTATATTACACTTGAATTTTTGTTTTTATGTATATCATACTTATTTGATTTTTAGTCTTCGTGTATAATCCATTATTATGAAGGTATAATACCATGATAATTGATTAATTATATGTGAATTGTTTTATTTTAATATAGTTGCTCGAGAGTGGGATGAAATACATTTATACATTAAAAGCAATATTGATTGGATGAAGGTATGGACTGAATGATGTATACAATCTAATGATGGTAGGTTATCATGGTATGGTGTGTTTTCATTGTTCAAAGAAGATGAACGTAAAGGAGATACCAATATTACATAGAGGGAAATTGATTTAGCATATGGTTTAAAAGATAAACAGGAAATCATATATTAACCCATACTATTTAGTTTTTTTGAATATTATATTGATGTATATGGCGTGGTTTTCTTATTAATTTTCATAATTTCAAAGAATAAATATGTTTATCAATTGACAATGTTTTTTTTACGTGTTGTTAATATTTCAGTTGAAACATCACAATACTATGATGTGCAATGGCCACAAATTTTGCATCAAAAAGTTGGATGAAAAGATGAAAACTTATGATAGTGGGATAATGATCTAGGTGGATATTGGTGGCCACCCACCTATTCCACTGGCTCAAAAAACAGTTTTCCACCTTGGTAGTTTTTCAACAGTTTTCTGGGTTCCAAACTTTCGAGGTCGTTTTGAGGCCCTAAAGATGTTTTTTTCGGATTTGAGACCAGGTGACTGCTGAAGGCACTGACCTGGGCTAGTCGAAAATTTTTCTTCTTGGTTAGACCTTTCCAACGAGCTATCGTGCACCTAAATCGAAGATCGTATTCAAAAGTTATGACCCTAGGAAGTTGATGTACTAACTTACACAAACAAGGCTCACATGACTTTTGGTACTTCATCTCCTAGGGTTTGGTTTTTGGATGTCTAGGGTTTTTGACATTCCTGTTTATTTTAAAAGGATTTCAGAGCCTCATTGTAACCATATTCTTTTGAATGAGCACAATTGTCACATTGCATCTCAGAGATAAGCCACCACCATTCCAGCAAGCTTGTTTTCTGCTACATTTTACAGTTTCAGCTTATTTCCTTATTGAATAGAAAACCAGTTTTATTGTATCTTTGTTATTACATGTTAATCATTTGTTAATAATCCATAGTCATTTCATTCTGCTCATAAAATCTAGATCAGTGGTATCAGAGAGGTCTGCTGCTTGTTGTCTTAATTCATGTCCCCAACGAGGTCATAGTACAAAGAATTGGGTCTCGATCTTGTTTCTCTTGAGGAAAAAATCTCTCACATGCCCAAGCAACCTCTCATGACAGGAGAAAATAAAGATGAAGGGATAGGAGATCCTTTCAAAATGTTGCTTGAGGAATCCCTCATGCAATAGAGGAATGAGATGATGGATAGTTTCGCACAAATCCAATGGTGGCTACCAACATGCGATGCATCTTCTTCTAGCGAAGGCGTTGCCCCCTTCAAGGTAAAAATGAACTTCAATATTATTGTATTTGAAGTTCATATAGACACATATATTGTAGACAAGTGGTTGAATCTACTAAAAGGGTATTTTTCTGTCCATAACTTTTCAAATAGAAAAAATATTACTTTTATTCTCCTCAAAGTCATTCCTCATGTCAAAGATTGGTGGGAAACTTTCTGTGAGAAAAAGGAAACAGAGGAACCCTCATTATTTACAATCATGACCACCTAGGAATCCTTCAAGGATGTTATTAAGGAACAATACTACCTTGTTGGAAGTTATGATGACTTGTATACCAAATGGACAACACTGCGGCAAGAAAGAGACCAAGCAGTGCCAGAGTTCACAAATATCTTCCATACCTTGCACACCAAGCTGGGTATGAAATATTCAGAGTGAAATTTGGTGCTCAAGTATTGTGGTGCTCTTCATAGATACATCCAGACCAAAATAGAATTTCTTTACATCTCCTCCTTGGGCAAGGCCTACTGATATGTCGTCAAAATCAAGTAGAAATGCAAACAAAATACGTGACAATTTGGGCCTAGGAACCCCTCATAGAAAAATTCAAGAAAGGACGGCCCCAACCCACAAAAAAAATGACAAAGAAAATATGGACAGTATCAGGACAACCAGTCCAAGACATAAGCAAATAAGGACAACCGAGAGACAAAGAAAGATACCAGAAAGTGGTGCGACTTCCATAAGATCCCTTGGCATAACATTGATTACTGTCACTAAAAGAAGTCGCTAGTGGCCAAAGTGAAATCCTCTGAATCAGATGTGGGTTCTGACTCTAAGTCAGAACCTGAAAGGGGAAGATGGATCATTGACACAGAATCCAATGCCATCATTGCTACCACCAAGCTCCAGCCTGGTGAACCAGACAAGCCATAAGAAGGAGAGTGCCTCTTCCATTCACAGATGTGGGTAAAAGGCACCCTGTTGCACTTCATCATTGATAGTGGTACCTAGAAGAACCTCATCTCAACAAAGGTCGTCAAGCAATTGGCACTGCCAACAACGCTGCACCCACAACCCTACACCATTGGATGGCTCCACCAAGGAAGCAATCTCCGCTTCAGCCAACAGTGTCTATTTTCTTGCGACATCAAGCCTTTCAAAGATGAGGTATTGTGTGATGTTTCTCCTCTTGAAGTTTGTGTTATTCTTTTGGGCCAACCTTATTTATGGAAATGGCATGTTGTATATGAGTCTAGGCCTCATAGTGTTACTATTAATTTGAACAGAAAATTGTACAGGATACCTGAGGCAGTCCCACCTAGTGTTATTTCCTCGATCTCTGCCAAGCAATGCAAGAAGGTCATATCTCATACGAGGAAGTTTCTCTTCTTTGTGATTCACTCTCAGAATGAGTGAAATATCATAGTCACATCCAGGGTCTTTGTGGATGACCTCTCCACACATTAGAACCAAGTAGATAAGGTCGTGGAAGAATACTTGGATATCTTATCCTCACCTACCGGGGTACCTCTACACTATCAGGTCAAGCACCCCATCGATCTGACCCCCGACGCAACGTTGCCAAATGGGCCAATCTATCGTCGCTCTCTATTAGAGAATGAGGAGATCAAGTGACAGATATAAGAAAATCTCCACAAGGGGCACACCGTCCTAGCTCATCACCTTGTAGGAGCCCAATCATGTTGGTACAGAAGAAAGATGGAACCTAGCGACTCTGCATTGATTATTGGACTCTGAATAAAACCACAATCAGAAACCGGTACATGATTACCTGAATCGATGACCTCCTTGATCAACTCACGAGGGCCAAATAATTCAGTAAGATTGATCTAAAGTTGGCTACCACCAAGTCTCAATAGAATAGGTAGATGTATGGAACACCGTCTTCAAGTCAAAGGAAGGCATTTTTGAATGGTTGGTCATGCCCTTTGGTTTGACAAATTCTCCTTCCACTTTCATGATGTTGAAGGAAAGTCTCCTTGCGGACAGGTAGATCTCCTCTTGAGAGCTAGACTCTTAACTCTTAAGACAGAAGACGCTTAACGTGGACACTGACTTCCTTTCAAATCTATACCAACTAATGCATGAGGAGGAAGGAGAATAGGAGTACATTTTTACCGATGTTTGTCCCTGCATGCTCTGAGTTGAGCTCCGATATTTCGCTCCTCGATGAGCCCTGTAGGCAAACAATAGCACAACCACTTCCTACTCTATTGATATTAGCTCAAAAATAGATCTATCTATCAACGATAAGTTCATGTAAGATCAAATGTGAACTAGAAAGAAACAGGCCAAGAGTGTCATATTGATGAGAACAATGACAGAAGTAACTTACAACCGTGGATGTGAATGCGACAGCTTCATCAAGTTCCCTTTGTCTAACCCTTTCTCAACAGATCCATGACCTGGATGATAGCAGCTTCATTGATTAGTCTCCTCCAGTTCACTGTGTGTTTCCTATGAGATCATAGGTTTCATGCTTGCAATTCTTCCCCATTTTCACCATCATAGAACCTGCTTATATAGGTTTAGAGAGGTTTAATCTCTTGAGGTAAGTTGAGGAATTCCCTCCTTAGATCAGGGATCTTCTCCTAAGATCATGGTTGAACCAGGAATTCAAATGCAACTGCCTTCCAAACTTGAAATATCCTCCCCTTATTCTCCTCAACAGATCAACAACTGCCTAGATTAGACAACGCTCCCTCAAAAGGGGCATCAGGGTGCTATAGCGCTCCCTAGTAGGCTCAAGGGGAGCGACAACACTTCAAAGATTTGTAGCTCTCCTTCAGAGGGGTAGTTTAGTGTTATAACGCTCCCTAGTACCTTATAGGGGAGCGCCAATGCTCCTAAGGGTGAGATAGGGGAGCGCTCTCCCTTAAAAAATCTAGTTTGAAAGCTCCTTTCAGGTGGCAAGAGATACCTGACTTCAGTTAGCCATTCTCTTTCTTCAAATCAAGTGTTTGAGGTATTCTAAGTGTCTCCTTAGTATCTTCATTGTGGAAATATTATTTTTTTGACATTTGCGACACTTGTGAACAACATGCGACACTTGCAATAGTCTTGAGGAACATGCGACACTTGCGACACTTATCAAATCGAGTAATATTGATGTGTAACATATTGCCCCCCAAAGTATGAAGTTAGAATATGAGAATTGATAACTGAAATTCTTTGTAGATTTTCAAGCAAGGGTATAGACTTGGAGAACCTGACAGAAGCTGCACACAAACATCCAACAAATACTATGACATGTTTCAAAACCCAAGGCAGGCATACCTATGCTTGGGTGACCAAGACTTGCAAGATATGACTGCCATAAAATACACTATGGATCCATAATTGTATTGATAAAAAGGTATAGCCACCGAAGATACAATGTGGATCTATACTCTGATGACCTGAGCTGATCGTAGCCATGAAAAATACACAGTGGATCTACGAGATGACAAGACATAGCCAGGACCAATACAAAGTGGATCTATGTAACAGTGTATGTATCATTTGTCCAAGAGAAACTCCTTCGCAACCTAGGCAAAGTACATATCAAAGTGATCACTCAACCCAGGGTCTTCTTACCGATCCCAATGTGGTACGAATCTAACCATGTGAATAGATGTCCTGATTACGAACATGGCAGAAACCACTTGATTACCAGTCAATGGTGTAAACCATTAACAAGTGCGAGGGAGATCACCATTAATGTCAATGATTCCCAAGGTACCCTAGTACATTCCAACAAATGTGAATGGATGAGATGGAGTCGAACATCTGTGGAATCATCCAATTAGAGGTCAATGATGTAAACCTACTATCAAATGTGAGGAGGCATGCCATTAAGGCATGCAGGTCCCAAAGTACTAACTGGTTTCTAATCCTAATTCCTGGATAATGTGTTGAGGTCGATAGGAATAGGCTCGTCGAAGGAGGGCCTTGATGTATCCCCCATTAACGACACAAAATAGAAATAGATATGTAATTGGTAGATCAAATGAACATGGACTGACACGGGTTTTGAGACAAGATATTTGTGATGGATGACTCTAGAGGTGGATACTTCCCTTGAACACTGAGGCACAACAACAAAAACATGACATGGACCAAAACTCGATGATGCAATGGATGTTGTGACTTACGTTAGGTGACCCAAAGGAGTGAAAGAAACTCAAAGGATTGGCTTAATGCAGAGGTTTAGTGGATTATAATGCGTGCAAATGACAAAGTGACGTGTTCAAGGGCGACTCTAAGAATTACTTGGTAATGTTCTCAAGAGACTACTTGGCTTGCTTCTTTCAAATTTCCCCCCATCTAGATAGATGAGTACCTCTTTTTGATTTAATGAGCTCGAGGAGGATAACACATGCTCGATATAACTCACCTTTGGTAAGTTCTTCTTCCTTTGTTTAACGAACTGGAAGAAGTAAGGGTTCGATCCCGTATGGGCCTGTCGATGTGTGTTTTAGCGAGTCCAAAGACAGAAAAATCGAAGGTTTTTCATGATTATAGAGTCTGGAAAAACACTTAAAAGAGAACTCTCTCA
>CBVK0100413812.1:0-19239 GCA_900067695.1 Picea abies
TCATTCTTATGTTTATGAACATGTTTCTTTGCATTGGATTAGAACTTGAAATTGAAGAAGAAGGAGAAGAAGGAGTTGATGATGAAGGTGAAGGAGGAATATGAGGTGGATCCTCTCCCTCTTCACTTTTTTCCTTTGAATATTCACCCAGATTTGGTTTCTTACATTCCAAGTAATCTTCATACAAAGCCTTCATCATCTCTGACATGGAAAATAAATATTTTCAAAACTCTTTCTCATATTGAGAAAGTCCCTCTTTCAATGCCATCTTCTCGGTGTGAGAAGATCTCTTTCTCAATCCAATTAATGGATTATCTTTGACAAGATCGCCTTCACCACGTTGTATCTTTTCCTGGTTAACATTCAAAACTCAAATCCAAACGTCAACTAGCTCCGATACCACTTGATCCAAAAAGATCTTTTACACGACTATGGTTGAGTTATTATGCATGTGTTCATTAACAAATTAAGGAAGCTTAAAGAAATATAAATAAGATATGAGAATATATGACAGCCATATAAACATGTATAGAACTGAAATGAAGCAATAAACAACAACAAACCATAACACCAATGTGATAACAGAGTTCGAAAATCTTGCCTACGTCTCCAGGCCTTTGTCTCAGTGGGTGAGGCTTTCTTATTTATGTTCAAATCTCAATAGATACATCAAAGTAGTGACAAAAGGTTACCAAAATGATCTGGTCTTGTTCTCTGAGATATTAAGAAACCAACAAAAGAAACAACACTCAAAAAGAATGATCAGAGCTCCCATAAATGGCCCGCAAATGTGCACTCCTCAACAACTTCTTTGCATAAAAATGGCTTTGGCTTGGATTTCCTTCAGCATAACTTTACTCTAAACCTCCCCCATGGCCTCATTAAGGCCTATTATATATATATCTGAATTTGGTTATCATCCCCCAACTTCCTCCCAAGATATGGCCTCAAAAAGGTCCCAATATCCCCCAAAAATGGGCAAAAATATCCAATTACAGGCATAAGATCAAGTAAAATCCATTATTCTATAGTGTAAAACCCACTTATGTAACAAATAATCAAAAATATCCCAAGGGGGTTGGGAATGTGAAAAAAAAAAGGGTCACATGGCATCTAGGTGGCCAAGCACCAACCCAAAGGTAAGCACATTGGCCCCTAGCCTGAAATATATGGTCTCATGGCATAATGGGATAGGACCACGCCCTTGGGGTGCACCTAACCCATGGTTCCAGCCCCCGCAAAGTTTGGTGGAAATGTGCTTAACATGCACGCTGATGGTTATGTATATGGTGCCCACATCCTATCCACTGTGGTCACATGTAACAAAGAAACTGTGGGCTGGGGCTTAGCCCCAACCCCTTTCCGCCCCTCATACATTTACATCACAATTTATATATTATAAAGTGGGTTTTAACACCCAAGTTCTAGGTTTGGAGCGTTGGTCATTGGACCTTTGCCAAAGCTTTTCTTGACCAAATAGGTCATGGGTTTGAATCCCATGAGCCCCAAAACTTTTAACCAGTCATCAAATGATAGGGTGCCACATGGACACCCACATTTGGGCCATGTGGCACCTCTTCATTTGCTCGAAAAGTGCCACTTGTCAACATCTGAGTGGATTTTTCATCTACCCAGTCAAACTGCTGATGTGTTGCCACGTGTCTCAATGCTACATCATGATGATGATGTCATCATGACATCATGCTGACGTCAACATTGACTTTTTTTCCCGTTGACCTATTGACTTTTTACCTGTTTGGGAAAATGGTTAGAGTGCGATAAATCTCGCATACATTGTTCATTTGAGAGATTAAATATATGGCCATAATCAATGTGATGAGTCAGTCACAATGGAATTGGTTTCATTCAATTCTGAGAACTTTCATTTTTTATCCTTTTCTAGACCTAGAGGGCCTCCTGGATTCGATTTTGGATCACATATGAACCTAGTTTTTTTGAGATTGTTTTTGCAAAGACTACAAGACTTACAAGTAGGCTTGATGCAAGAAATTCAAAACATAGGATAGAAAGCACATCAGGAAATCATGAGAATAATGGATGAAAGGGTTCAGTTACAGTAGCAATATGATTTTTCTCTTCAACAAAAGAAGGAATTTGAAAGTCAGGTGGAGGAGGTACTGAAGAATAAAACTAAGGTTGAGGAAAGGGTCAATAAATCCCTTAAGGAGAAGGATGAAATTGAAACTATAGCACATAAAACACAAGAAGGCATCCAAAAACTATACAAGGAAATTTTGGAAGTCCCCATATTAGTCGAAGCTATTATGTAAGAACAAGAGTTAAAGATTGGTGAAGTCATCAAGGGATTCATATTACAGATTGAGGACTTACAATTGTGGAGCATGAAGAGAACGCCACCAGAAGTGCGATACGACCAAGAAAGAATGGCGACCACAATAGTTTCCAATACTAAGAGGATAGAAGGAGAATGCACAAAAATATATGAGGAGAGTGAGCGTGTTTGGACATAATTAGTAGAGGATCCTGAGATGAAGGCCATAGAGGCCAAGTTAAGAGAAGCACAGGAACAAGAACAATAAGCTTTAGAAAGGGTTTCTACACTTCCACTAGTGGAATGTACGATAGCCATTTTGGCTTAGAGGCAGTCATACTTGGAAGTGGAGAAGATGAGGGACAAACAAAATATCCTTCAACAGTGATTGGGACCACTACAGGAAGACATAGTGAGGATAATAGGGGATTTGGTCACTGTGCAGGGAAATATCAAACATGCAACATATGAAGTAGAGGAAAAAATCATAGTCTTGACCATGCAAAGGGCCAAAGAGATCACACAAAAAAGGCAACAATAGTTAAAGAAGTGGAGGTAGCAAAGGAAACCTCCCAAAATTTTGTTGAGGCATGGAAGAGAAGGAAACATGCCCAAGTGGCTCGAGATGAGCCATGGGTGAGTTTTGGGGGCCTGTTGGACAAGAATTTTTGGGATACAGTTTTGGGAAAAATCCTAAGTACAAAAGAAGTGCGTAGAATAGGTGTGTAGGAGAAGAAGAAAGATTAGGGACTATGCAATAGAGGTTCATATATAAGTACAACGTGTAGGGAGAGAAGAATAAAGAAGAAAAAGAGAATAAAGTTGTTACGAGGAAAATCTCTCTATGGCTAGGGTAAACCACAACAGACGGATATGACTGCAGAAATCAACTCTATCCCAAAAACATGCTATATAAACCAATGTGAAAGCGAGATAAGAAAGGGACCTACCTCGTCCAGATGTTTGATGATGTCTACCATTGAGCACTTTGACCCAAATCTTTATACCTACAAAAAGTTCTCAACAAACAAGCAGAGCAAGCATATAGTGGTAATATAAAAGGTTAACACATTAGATAACATAATCCATTAATATACAAAAAAAACATGCCCATGGATAATAACTCATATATTTGCAAGATATCAATTGGACAAGAAGAGAGTATTTCTATTAATAAATGATCAGCATAAGTGAAAATATTACAGACTTCCATTTCAGCATGGTTCAGAACCGAGAAACCAAGTTCCTTCAAGGTGGGCCTCCACCACTTCAATCCTCCACCAAAGGCAAGCTCATAGAAGGGAGACGATGAGGTTCTCCAGCAATAAGGGAAGAGCTTGGGGGCTGAACACTGTGTTCAGACTTAAAGGAAAAATGGATGTAGACTCAATATGAAGTAATAACTTCTCTAGAGTAACTTTGTTCTCAGAGTTGAATTCTTTCTCTCTTTTTCATAGCTCGGAATTGGCCTCTTTATAGCCTTCAAAATGCAACTAAAGGGTCGAGTCAGAACGTTTCCAATATATGGAAGGTCAAGGATCAGAGATGTCCTATCGTGACATGGAAACCCGACATTTAATTTTGATTTTCTGGCACAAATCTCGATGTATGTGGGTTGTAGTGGAGCAACCTACGTATATGCTTGTTATATAAGGTGCAAGATGCGTACAAGTGGAAAAATTTGTATTTTTGCCTCTAGATTTTAGTAACAGGCAATAAAAGTCTACATAGGGAAATGGAATAAGGCTCGCTCTGCAAGATTGCATCGAGTGAGGCAAATATTGCTCTAATAGTGTGGTGTAGAAACTTGATTGCTACTTGCTGAACTTGCACTTCTTCTACTGGACCCACGTCCTAAAAAAATTCTTTTACCACTAATCACTTGTTGGTTAACTACTTTTTCTTATTCAATTGTGTTAGTCTCACATGGGGTTGTGGGTTCCACACTAATTCGAGTCTAGAATGGAGATCGTTCTTCTGCGCCAGACCCATGAACTCTGGTTTTCCTCTCATATGTGGCACATAAGATATCCTCAATATTCCCCGTGGTGTGAAGATACTCTACCTCTTCCTCATCGTTGTCCAATCCCTCTCCACGACAACCTTCTTCTTATTCGTCATCCTATACTAGTAGGGTCGTCCGCTATGCATCACACCTGCACTTCTTATGATTTCCTTGGTCTATTCATAATCCATCATGATGGGGTCCATTTCCTCCTTATGTTGGCTACTCTCTAGAGCCTTCTCCATTTCTCAGATCTTCCTTAGTGCTTCCCCCAAATCCCCCTTGCACACAAAGTGATATAGTTGTCTGATTCCATGGTCATCATGCCTTTATCATGTAATACGATCTTGATCGATGTGTACAGATACCTAATATACCTTCCTCTAGGTCCCTTCAAGAAATCATGCTTTGTAGCAGTGTATGACTTCATTTTATCTACTGAAAAATCAGTGATAAGCCCAACAATAATGTTGTCTAACCAAAAATCTACTATGCGTGTGAATTTATTATTAACTCTTTCCAACCGCGTGATATTTTCAACAGTCCACACTACTGGCCTAATCTGATTAGTCATATGGGTATCCTTCAACCTTAACAAATACTATTGTAATAACCCTGGAAAGAAACAAAAATATGCTTCATGCAAATCAATAAGAACATACCTCTGCAGGTACTAGCGTGGTGTATACCTGGAACCCTGTTGGCAGCCCAACTGCCATCTCATTTTGTTAAATTTTCAAACGCAAAAATTACAAAAAAGAAAAAATTGCATCCATTGCTTAGTATGTATATACGTCAGATTGATTTCTTTTGGTGAGTACTAATGTTGATAAGTTTTGTTTTATTTATATTGTTGATGGTTATCACTTATATATCGTGTTCACCCTTTTTCAATTTCATGACTGTAAAGCATGAAATTGAATCTTTTACAAGGTCATTGACTGAACCCTTGGATCATTTCTCCCTATGTATAAGTTAAACATTTGTATGCTTTAATTGGAAATCTAAAATCATAAGGTTTGGACCATATTTCATTGGTGGCTACACAACTATGTTAAAATTTTAACACAATTCATAATCTAGGGGAAAAAACCAACCTGATATGGTATTTGTCTGACATGATTTAAATCCTTGGAAACATTTGGCTATATGTTTTCCCCTACCTGATGATATGAGTGCTATCATTTGATAGTTTTCATTATATTTTCAACTTATGGCGTTGTGCAATTCCCATTCAATGAAATGATCAATTCACTATCCTGTTAATTATGACCTCGCTCATGTAATGATGTTCTCATTTTTGGGATAGTCCTTCGTGACCAGAGGATAGGTTTCCGAGAATGAATTGGATTTTAACTTTCCTTCCTCTTTTTATTTGTGGTTAATCAAACATAGGAGTGGGAAATAATGGTAGCACCCTCCCAAACCCTTAGTTTTCGGCTCATCTCTAGCTATGCGAAGATATCCTCTTTTTGTTTTTTCTGGTACATAGTTTGAAAACTCATGGTCCCTATGGTTAGAGTAGATACGAATTGCTCACAAGCGTTTTTATATGATGACGATGTTGTGGATATCCTGGTTTTGTCCAGTTGGGTGAAATTTATTCAATCATTCAAGGGTTTCAATTTAGAAGTTGCATAGGAATTTGCTAAAACGTTTGATGGAACTAGAGCCAAGATAGGTGACATTCAGTTACATGTCAGTGAAGAATCTATAGCCAAGGTGACTGGTTTGTCATAGGAAGGTGATTGATGGTTTAAAAATATGAAAATATCTGGTATTCTGTGGCATTCTTTGTTGGTGTCTAAGAAGTCACGTTACAATGTGAAAGGTATGTCGATAGAATTATTTAAAATCCACTGGCATGGTTTATTGTTGATTATAAATAAATTTATTGCTTGTGAAGGGAGTTATGGGTTGGTATTACTATTTCACATAAGTTTGTTAATGGTTTTCCAAGGGTTTAAGTTGAATTTACCATTATATTTGCTCAAGAGCCTACGAAAAATGTCAAAGTTCTACCAGAGGCTGAACCCTAACCCTGAGTCTAGTTTGTTCCACCACGGTTTGATTCACATTTTAGTAAATTTCCACTTGGTTAGAACATGAGAAACCTAGCAAGGATTTATGGTAAGGAATGGATTCATTCCCTCACAAATTGATCCCGATACCCAATTACCTCAAGGTGTTGAACAACCTGTCTTTCCCAAATTTTCGTCTCACTCACTTCAGGATTTTTGAGTTGAGGTTCAAATCCAAAATGACTTTGTCTTTTCGACCAGTGATCCAACCAAGTTTCCTCCCATGATCGAAATGGAATCTAAAGGACGTGTATTTATTCCGAAGAAACCTTTGGAAGAAGTCCTTAGTCGCTTAAGAAGCAAGTCACCAAACATCTCTGGTCATTCACAGCCTCAGAATTCAGTGGTTAATAACAAAATTAAAATAAAAGGGAAACAAATTAGACAGTATATTTGTGACATTGAATTTAAAAATAAAAGGAGTGGTCGGATTTTGTCAAGAATGACGAGGAACAAATATGAAAACCAGGGCAAACCCCTCTTGACAATAATTATAGAGGATACAAACTTTGTCAAAGGTATACTCCTGGATTCCACCAGAGATGGTTCTCCGCAGTATGACTTCGTTTTGAATCTCCCTCCATTTCTTCAGGAACATGAAGGATTTATAGGGATCTAGAATAATTTAAAAACTATGATAGCACTGGAGAAACCTCTAGACTCAGACCGCAAGCAATCTCTCCCAGATATGGAACATGTATATTGCGATGAGTGCTTCACATGGATTCAGATATACTACCAGGACATCCCATACTTGCAAGTGCATCTTAACCAGGTGTTGGCTCAAAATAGACATATGGAAAGAGAAAATTGGGATTTGAGATCTGATTTGCAGCAAACTCCCCGTCAGGCAAACAAAAGATTCGGGAAATTTGGGGATATCATTATTAAGAAGTCAACTAATGTAAATTCTGTTATGAATTTAGAAATGCACGATTCTTCTTTTTTGAATGTTTTAATTGGTAAATAAATTCTTAGTTTGTTTTAATGGTTTGACTGGTTTTTTAGAATATAATTTATTTTCATGATTTTTTTAGACTAGCTACATAATCGTAGATTCTCTAGCTTGTCTTGAATTAGTTTATGATATTTTATTTTAATTAGATTTTATTTTTATTCTTTTTCAAGTCTTAAGAGGGAACAAATTCTAAACATTGTTGGAACAGTGGAGGATCATGAAATACTTCTAATTTTCAAACAATGGAGAAAGTAGTTTTGGAAATTGTTATAATGACTCTTGCAAAGTTATCATAAAACTGTTGTTATAAACCTGAATTAAGGATTTGGTTTTAAAAATCTATTTTTTGAAGATCTGTCTCTATCTTTTGGACATGAGAAACAAATCAATGTTATGTTTAAATACTTATGTTTTCCCTGGTATTGGACATGGTGAATATTCTGGGAACTTGGACTACAACAAATTTTGATTTTGGAATATATGACCATACTTAACTATGGCTTTTGACCTGTGAGTTAAAAAGTTTCTTTACATTAGAAAATCAGAAAATTATGGTCTATGTTTTGACTTTTTTTAAAAAGTGATTGATTATATGTTGTTCTAAACTAGCTTTAGTCTGTTATGACCCCATATGATCAATTGCTATTATCTGTACATCAAATTTGTTTTATTTTAATGGTTCTTGAACCCGAAGCCATTTTAGTTTCAGGTGTGGTTATAGTTTGATACAAATATTAAATTGTATTGAAATTCTTCGTACAATCTGAGTTTGTATAGATATGATCAATCAATGTGAATTTATTCCTTTGATGCAAATGATTGTGAATGTTTCTCCAGAGATTAATTATTTTCTTTCTTGTAATCTTAATAAGATTATAATCGTCACGATGGAGTTAATTTCATTTGATGTTATTGTGATCTTAAAATTATACAATCTGCTTGCATTATATTCATCTTAGTAGACGGGTTGTAGGGATAGCTTGGTACAAAAAGACATAAATCTGTTTCTTTTCTTTTAGCACTGGCCAATTATAGGTTAGTTCTCTTCACTTCCTTCTTATTATTTTCTTATTGAATGTAGATTCATCATTAGGCTTAATGCTTTCATGATCTAAGTCATATCTCAATCATCTACATTCAATTTGTTTTTCTTTTTTTTTTTAAATTCATATTTTCATTTGTAAAAGTAGATTAGTAATTGATTTTAATTCTATTTATTGTTGTTTAAGATTTTTTCTCCTTGTATAAACTTGTCTTTCAAGGTTTTTAAATAAATCTTGTAATTTTTTACATAATAATGTATATGTTGTATATAAATATACGATAGTAGATAGTTAGGTTAGATATTTTATTTTATAATTTAGATTTAGGCCAACAGAGACACAAAACCCATTAGGGTAAGCTATTCTAAATGACTTGGGTTACTTAGACAACCCTGGACTGAGATTTCCATTGCAGTTGACGGTGCGTTCACAAATTCCTGTCAACAAGCCATTATTGTCTTTTTGCGTGAACTCCAATTGCTTTGTCTCTAACCATCTTTCAATCTCTTTCTTTGTAGGATTCCATGGCCTGAACATCCCTTTCTACCACTTCATCTTCTTTACCAAACCCCTTCCTCTCTCTCCTTCTGATTTCTAGCTGAAAACATAACCATTTGTTGGACTTTATAGGCTAACCTAGGTTCTACTTTAGTTCTCCAACAAAAACCTTATCACCATAACCTCTTTTGGTAAACCAGAAGGCTACATCACACACATAGTGCACAATGTAGTATCACCCGAGATGGTTTATGGGGGACTGCAGGATGAAAATGTCTATAGTCATGGAAGGGATTGGGGGGTGTTCTTTCTTACACTCATTCTATTATACTATAATTTAGATCTATTCATTCATTCATTTTCATATTTAATCTAATGCGAATTGTAAATAAATCATCCATTCATCTATATAACCATTCAATGATAAATGCATAACCAATAACACATTATCACACATTGCACACATGGTTTTACCATGGTTCACCCCCTTGGGGCTAGGTCCACAAAGATCTTCTTCTTCTTTATTCTTATTCATCAAAAGGGCATTGCGTGCATTACATCATAGTAAAGAGTAGTGAGGCGAACCAGGATCACACCAAGATCCACAATTTGTGACCTGACCCTCAACTACTTCGACCTCATCCATTCTCTACAACTCTCAAAACAGACTTCCAATCCCAAAAACTCCAAAATAGGTTCTCCAAAACAGACTTGTCGCACTAACCCTCTAATAATCAAATCTTAGATAATTTTTATCCTCTTTTAATCTACCTCATACCCCTTATTTGTATTAAAAAAATTGTTTATAAACCCTTATAATCCATTCCCAAACCCTAACCCTAACTAGGCTAGGTTTGTCCACACTTGTGTCGGATTTTCGCAAATCTTGTCGCGCATGTTGCTTTTCCTCAAAATGTGGTACATTGTTTTGTCTCACTTATTGCACTGTTCTCCAAACATGCATGTTCCAACTGGCCCCCAACACTAACATGTGGTTTGTCCCAGAAACAAAACAATTTGTTGGACTTTATAGACTGACTCGGGTTCTACTTTAGTTCTCCAACAAAATCCTTATCACCATCTACCCTTCTGGTAAACCAGAAGGATACACCACGCACATAGTGCACAATGTAGTCTCACCCGAGATAGTTTATGGGGGACTGCATGATGCAAATATTTGCAATCATGGAAGGGATTGGGGGATGTTCTTTCTTACATGCATTCTATTATATTGTTCATCAAATCCATTAATTCATTCATTTGTATATTTAATCTAATGCACATTGTAAAAAAATCATCCATTCATCTATCTAACCATTCAATGATAACTGCAGAACCAATAACACATTATCACACATTGCACACAAGGTTTTACCATGTTTCACCCCCCTAGGGCTACGTTCACAAAGATCTTCTGCTTATTTATTCTTATTCATCAAAGGGGATTTGGGCACATTACATCATAGTAAAGAGTAGCGAGGAAGACAGATATCGCATTAAACTCCACAGCTTGTGACATGACCCTCAACTACTTCGACCTCATCCGAGCTCTACAACTCTCAAAACAAACTTCCAATCCCAAAAACTCCATAATAGGTTCTCCAAAATAGACTTGTCGCATTAACCCTCTAACAATCAAATCTTATATAATTTTGATCCTCCATTATACCTCATATCCGTTATTTATATTACAAAAATGGGTTAGAAACCCTTACAATCCATCCCAAAAAACTAACCCTAACTAAGCTTGGTTTGTCCACATTTGCATTGTATTTTCACAAATCCTGTCGTGCGTGCTGCTTTTCCTCAAAATGTGGCGCGTTGTTCTGCCTTGCTTGCTACGTCGTTCTCCAAACATGCATGCTCCAACATATACAAAATATAATGGACCCATTTTCAGATACCATGGCCCTTTTGTTAGAAAGATAGTTATTTGAACACCAGGAGACAATCTTTGGAAAATAATAGGTTTAGGGAATTATGAATTTACTCAAGTTCGACTCCCAGATATTTAAATGATCATGAAAATCCCTAAATCTATCACAAGCTAAGTTTCTTAACTCGTGAGGATGAAACTATGATAGAAGAATTTCAAAAATTTCACAATCATAATCAATTAAGACTTTTTCATTAGAGGTTGATGATTGACTAGACTGACTGCCTTTCTCCATCTATCCTTATTTCAAAAAATAAGAACAAATTTAAAATAAGGATTATGAGAACATTATCCGAACTTATTTGTGAAAGGAGAATTTGACTGCTTTTACTGGAGTCTATTGTAATCATAACAATCTTTACCATGTGCATTTACCTTTATGGTTTATTGTTTTAATGTTTTTTATAAAAATCCTTCAAATTACATCGACACAACACCTTTTTTATTTGGCTTACATCACGATGCCACTTTTCGTCCATTAGTGCATTTTGGTGGAGAGATAAAGTGGTTTGATAATACCACCCTATGCACCGAAATCAATAAGGTTATGACACATTATCAATTGTTAATACAATGGTGTATAATTTAGGCCTACAACCCATTTTTATCCAACATGCACTTTCATCGACCAAAATAAATTGAGATCGTCGATCTTGGATCTATATTTTTGGTTCAATCGTGTTTGTTTGATTTTCATTTTAAATCATGTTTGTTCTCTGTTTCATGTATTGAAATATGGAAAAAAGATGCAGTAGACAGGGTATCAAACCTAAAGTAAGGAGTAAATGACAGGGCAAACTTAAAGTGAATGGAACTCAAAAAACTCCATTGTAAACCATTTCATATTGAACAAACAACTAAAAGATATGCATTCTCTATATACATCAAAAACTAGGTTAAATACCAAATACATTGTGGGGTCAATCCCTCCTTGGACACACATGTGGGGTCGGTGTATCCTTGTACGAGTATGCTCCTATGTGCACTCTCCTCACTGGTAGGTGGGATCCATCCAATGCAAATATTAACGGGTTGATCCTCTATGCACTTTGTGTACTTGCAGATGGGGTAGATCAATTTAGTGGTCAATGGGTTTGGAGTGGGTTTATTTGGTCTGGGATTTGGTTCCATAGTGTGTTTTTTATGTTTGAATTTTGTTTTTCTATTTTTTATTTTATTTTCTATTGGTTTATTTTTGGTTTATTTTATATTTGTTATTTGTTTGTAATATAATTTCTATTTAATTTCATAAATAATATGTGTTATATAGTTATATATAACCCTCTTAACCCTTAAACCCCCCTAACCCCCTAACCATCAAATCCCCTAACTCCTAAATCCCCTAACCCCTAAATCCCCTAATCCCAATATCCCTAACTCCTAACCCCTAGCCCTAAACCATGTCCACCAATTTTTTTTGTGTGTTAAACCTTGTAATAGCTTCTATATGACACTTGCATCTCAAAGTTTTCATTTAGGTCTTGATCATTCAAATGGTTCCTATGGTGGATGTGGGTGGAGAGTTAGAAATTTACGAAGGTTAATGGGTGGGGGGTTAAAAATTTGTGGTAGATTATCAATATTTACTAATATTTAAAATCAATCAACACATGATCAAAATGGGTTAGGAGGTTATAGTTTGGTGGGTTATGAGAGAAATCAAGGCCAATGAATTATAATCAACCATTGATACATATAATAGTATGGCATACAACTTAACAACACATAATTAACCCATATAAGAAAATAATTTGAAGAGAATAAATCATAGAAAATATATAATCACATACCCCGACCTACATTTCAAGAATTCAATATCATTGATCTTCTTCATCATCCAACTCTAAATCTGTATCATCCAGTTCATAATCCAGTTCAGAATCAACGTTGAAAGGATTGGTAGAAACATCATCATCATAGTCATTTTTGATAATTTCATCGTCGATATGACCATCAAGAACATTTCCATCTACATCTAACTCAACTTCTTTCTCTTCTTCGTCTAACGCATCAACTTGATACAACTCTGCATCATCTCCTTCTTCAATATCATCTTATTCCACTACATTATACTTTATAATCCTTCTTCTTGGATTATATCTAACAACATAGGACCATCCTTCTTTACGTGGAACATCTGAGTAAAAGATCTACTCACATTGGCTTAGAAGAACATAAATCTCAGTACCTGGCTCAATCATCCTTTTATTAACCATGATAAATCCATTATCATTCTCAATAATATTTCTCTCAGGATCACGTTCATTCATCCGTAACCTGTACCATTTGTCCTTGAATGAGACTAATTTAAAGGATTTAATGTTGCATTCAAGTATATCGTTCAAACACACATAGTATCTATTTTCAAATACCTCTGGATACCTGTCACTTCTAGAGGAAACATTAGTGACCTGGAATAATGCAGTTATGCCACAACCAAAGGTTTTCTTCTTGTCATTCAACTTTTTGATGCAAAATTTACGACCATTGCACCACATACCCTTGTGGTGTTTCAAGTGGAATATTTCCAACACGTAAAAACTGCATTGTCAATTAAATAACATATTTAGACTTAGTAACTAATTTAAGAAAATAACAAACCACATACATTAATATAATGGAGAATTTGTAAAACACTGTGGGTGACTATGTTGGTTTGTTTATCATTTAAACCATATTCTTAATCAATTTACCTCTATGTAAGATTGATATCTTGATTATGATGAGCCTCTTTAACCAATGTAGCCACCCCTTCCCATGATAACCTACCATAACATTGTATACATTGTTCTATCCATATCTTCATCCAATCAATATTGTTTGCGATGTATAAATATTGCAATGTATAAATGCAGTGCATCCCACTCTTGACAAACTATATGAAAAAATAATAATTCATCAATAATTAGGTACCATGGAAAATATTAATAATTGATGGAAGAATACAAATTAAATAGGTACAATATATATAAAAATGAATAAAAAAAAGTATTGTATATCTCTACGATCTAATTAACTTTCACTTTCCTCATTCTACCTTTCCCCAACATGACCTCCCTTCAAATTTGTTGATGGAGTTGGAATCCCAAAATGAGAGACACATTCCTAAATGCTACTAATTTAGGTAGATACTAGCTAATATACACCAAGGATTGATATACCATATATCCCTCCACCATAGAACCCTAAGGACATGCTCTTTGTCTAACAAAGGTCGTCAATGATTTTAAATTCCTCTCGACCATCCACATTGACCTTGTGTGTACAAGTACACACATTTCAATATCCTTAACTTGGTGTATGAGGTAGTGTTCTTGTGCATTGAAAAATATCAAAGGTAGGTACTTTTTCATTTCACACATTAGGTGAGGAAGTTCCCTCCTCCAATACTTTATATCTTCTTTATGGACTTATTTATATGAAATCCACCTACACATTATGCAAGCAATAATAGGTTTAATAATATACATTGCAAGTAAAACATGCGTCAACAAGTTCCGCAACAAATCCTTTGCATAGAAATTGTTACTTAAACCTCATGTGTTTTCCAAGATCATAATGACTTGTTTTATGTTGTCAAAGTTGTCTGGAAGAGACAGAGGTAGAACATATTGTAACAAAAAAGAAATTGTTATAAACATTAAAGGTATAACATTGATACATGAGGATATTAGTGGCTACCCACCTATTCCAACTGGCTCAAAACAATTTTTTGGCAACTTACTATGTTTAGCATTTTTTCAAATCCCAAACTTTTGGGGCCATTTTGAGGGCCTAAACGTTGTTTTTTAATTATCAGGAGCCTCAATGATAAATAAAGGATTTTATCTACTCTATAAAATTAATCTCTTCTTCAATACCTTTCCAATGAGCTATTGTGCGCCCTAAACGAAGATCATATGAAAAAGTTATGACCCCAGTAAGTTGATGTACTAACTTACCCCAACAGTGCCCACATGACTTTTGGCGCTTCATCTCCTAGGGTTAGGTTTTTTGGATGTCTAGGGTTTTGGAATTCATGTTTATTGTAAAAATGTCTTCAGATCCTCATTGTACTCATCTTCTTGTGAATTAGCGTAGCTGTCACATCTCTTCTCAGAGATAAGTTGCCACCAATCTAGCAAGCTTTTTTTTCAGTCTGCATTTTACAGTTTTCAACACATTTCTTATGTAATAGAAGTCAAGTTTTATTGTATCTCTATTATTCATTACTGTGTCTCTATTTTAATATTATAAATTTGTGTTTTCATTTCGTTCCGCTCATAAATTTGGATCATTTCTCCATCAAATTATTAAAAGAATAAGCATTTAAACAAAATAAAATCCATAACATAATGGTTTTACAAATATTGTAATCATCTATAATTGATTACATGACTATTTGAAGAAATGTTTATCTCATTAATCTAAAGTAAAAAACAAATGTACATTTTCATGCTACAACCAATAATCCACACACATTAGTGGGTGCCTTTATTTCAGAACACCTTTGTTGTCAACTTTTGTAGTAGTTAGATTCTTTTCCTGATAAGCAGGGTAGACTATATCAATCACACCTTAATATTTAATGGGTGTAGAATTTTTTCTTAGCTATGACTATGGTCTCCGATCCCTTCCCTTTCTTAAGGATTCCAATCCATGTTTTGAATATGGAAGGATAGATTGATGTTCAACTTGTAAAATATTCTTCTAAGTTTTACAAGAGTACCAAAATCTAAACCTTTCTTCCACACCTACCCTTAGGAGGAAAAAATTTCCATATCTTATGCATTTCCATGAAGTTAGTCACCATATTCTTGTGATAATTCCTAATGAATGATAATGCACCTTCCTCTGCAAATAAAACAAAAGGAGGAGCAAGAATATGCTTCCATTTGTACTTGAAATGTTGGCAAACATAAACTTATAGTCAGAGCGAGTGCATATCTTCTGTCACATAGTTCAGAGAGTTTGATACCGATTTGTTGATTGCTTGCATCAACCACACTTTGAAATTCAATGAGGTTTTAAGTAAGTTATAATTATAGTTTACTCCAAAATCTAATGTAGACATGTAAAGACGAGGTCCATATGCAAAGATCTAGACCTTCAAATATAACAAAAAACACTAAGTAGGGTCAACAAAAATCTACATACAATATTCAAACAACATAACAAGTTGATTAGATTAAAAAACAATATATTGACTAATTAACAAGAAAAGAGATAAAATGGTATATTAAAGATTAGTTTTTAATGTTTTTCATTGGAAATCGCTTGACATCTACAGTCACAATTAAAACATCGGTTTTTTCAGAATTTATCTCAATCATTTTTTACTAATCCCTATTGGATAGAGACCTTTACCCCAAGAACCACACTACTAACACTCGGATAAAGATCCAACGATTGAAAATAATGATTAAATAAAGATGAAAAAATAATTGTTTATTGTTATTAATACACCCCAAGAACTAAGAGCAACAATGTATTGCACTAAAAACATTGAAAATAGAAGTGTTAAAGGAAAGATAACAATTTATAAAACTAAACTTGCTAAGTTCAGGCTAACCAATGGGCTTTGTACAATTTGCTAGAAGGAAGCAATAGTCCAACACATGCAACCTCAAAATTATGAAACCAACAGGTAGGAACTCGTAAGGGAATAGGTTTCTTCAAAATATGCAAACTTACCTCAAAATAGAACAATTGCAAATCCTTTTCATTAAAATTCAACACCAAAAAGTATATGCCTTCTACAATTACCTAGAATATAAATAATCAACATCATTACATTGGGTTAACAACATACAATATAGTAATAAAAATAAAATTGAGAGCAAATCTATGACAACCAATATTACAAAGATACGAAAACATCCCATCTGTAAAAGCTTGCACATTAACAACTTGAGAGTTTCCAATTGGCCCAACATGCATTGAAGGAGGAAGATCAACGAGATAATCTTGTGCATATGTAATATAACAATGCAATTTTGATTAGATCACATCATTGTATCAAAATAAATCGCATTACATGTATCCAAGCTTTGGTTACATCAAATATATATGGCATAGTAGGGGAAGTGGAACGTCATTGTATCTGTTTACATCATCGGGTTGAAACCACAACTGTGGAATGTTGCACATCTATAAACATATGAAAACTACAAGTAAAAAATGAGGATGGATACACAAAAAATCATAAATAAATTAATCTTCTCACTCAATATCACTTATCGAGGAAAATAGGAGGTGCATTATTTGAGTAAGGACATGCCCGTCTGTTGACATATGCAAACTAGAATTGTTCATATTTAGAGGGATGGACATTTAAATCAATTTTTAAACCTATATTTCATTTGTTTCTTCTCATTTTATTTGTAGGGATGATGAAATTCTTATTTCACTTGAGAGATGACTCAAAATCACTCAACCCAAATATGAGGTTAAAATCCAAGATGTGTCAATTATTGGCCTCATTGAACATCCTTTTAATTAGGCCCACCGCCTCTCAGGTGTTGGTTAAAGTAGCGGGAGGACTATTTCGAAACACATCTAAGTATCCCAACAATTCCTCCCTAGCCAATGGAAGTGCCTCATCCTCTTGATCAACACTTCTAATGGCCACATGAATTGTGTCAATATTTGCATCAATCATTGGTGTCTCCATAATTATCTTAGGAGGATCATTGAATACATCAGGTGTTGCATCATCAAATATATTAGGATTTGCATTCTGATCCAATAATGGCTCTGATCCCTCTGATAAGAAGTACAACCACTCCACTTTTATGGCATACTTGTAGGTTTTTCTATGGATATACCATGGACATTCGCACACCATACAATTCCTACGATACTAGGTTACAAGGTATTTTTTGTTATGATTGGTTTGACTCTTCACTTAATACACATGGGATATGCTTTCATGGGGCCAACAATCATGATCTAGAATTCTTCTATCTTTCTCCATTGATGATTTAAATAGCTTCTCCTTCTTGTGGTTATTCAAATATCCTCCTTCTTTCATAATGTCTTTGTATTGATGATATGGTTGTGCATTTTTCGAGAGCATATACAACAACCAATCCATTTTACGAACATATTTATTTCTTCAATCAGATAGAAATTTGAACTTCAATCAGCTATGGTATGCCTCCATGGAATGATTTGTCTCTTGATTTGCATGGAGGAAAACATGACAACTTTTAACCCACATCCCTAATTGAAAGAACTAAGTTAGTGCAAAGATAATCTTTATGGAAGACAAAAAACAAACAAGAAACTAGAGTATGTGAAATTACAAAGATTATTACCTTCAACCCAAGTGGTGTGAAAATAATCCAATAACTTCTCATCAATTGTAAAATCAGTGAAAATTTTATCCACATGCTGGACCACTGATTCAACATTAGGAAAATACTTCATGATATAATTTAATCTATTGATCATTGCATTTGTTTGATCCAAAGTAGAGACCAACTTATAGATATTTTTTTCCACGCCCTCCATAAGTGCCAAATACACAATATCACTCAACACTATGTGTTCCTTCTATAAGATTCAATGTATTTATGTGAGATATTCTTACATAATAAATACAAGTCACAAACAAATCAATTGAAAGTTACCTCAAAACATCGATTTCCACTAGTGCATCATCGACCATGAATGCATTGAATTCCCAATTGGGGTGAAATTGATAGCATATGTTCATCAACGACTCCAACCATGTAACAATATCAGATGATGTATTTCAAGATGTCATAACCCATGCAAATGGTACCCCGCTTTGTTGGGTATCAAAGGTCACAAGTGTGTACAATTGATACTGTGATATTCAATCAAATTCAAAATCAAAGTTTAAGCTATCAATTACAGTGAAGCACAACCCAAACAACCATTTTTTAATGAATCATTCAAATTCACCTTACCCCATATTTTTTGGTACTGAAAGTTGAATCCATTCCTATTAAAATATCGTGAGATAGTTTGAACATTATCTATGACATATATTTTGTTTTAATTCCAATTATAAAAGGAACATTTGGACCATTAGGCTCTTGAAAAAAGAAAAAATCATCTAATTGTCTTTTATACCATATCATGTTATCACTCATTTCATCTTTCTTGTGAAGTTGATATTTTTCCTTCTTCAAGCAATTATAAATATTTGCAACATCTTTCCTGGTTAAGAAAAAATATCTGTTAGAAACATTATTTGTCTTCGGCATCGGGATATCTAGGTCTGCAGGTTGCACGAGGAGTGCCCAAGCGCAGTGCATAGAGGAAGTCCTTTTCAGACTTAAAATCAAGCAACCAGGCAAAATTATAGTGTTAACGGTCTAGATCCACCCATATGAGCAGATCAACGGCCAGTGGGAAATCACGGATAGCAGAGTTGCGCCGAGAATAGCGCAAATAGATCGTGCCCATATTGTAT
>CBVK0100413813.1:0-19238 GCA_900067695.1 Picea abies
TAGTTCCAGTATTCATGAAGACAACCAGAACAACCATGATTCATATAAAGATGAAGTTGTTGCCATGATGGAGTAGAGGAGTTACTATTAGATTTCGACAGTCTCAGTGAGAATGGAGCAACCATTCTCAGTTGCAGATGCAGAGGCCCAGTTCTAGAAGGAACAAGTGCAGAAAGAGGAGAGGACATACTCTTAGGCAGTGAGACAGATAATGCTTTCTAGAAAGCACATAGAGCTAGCACATGACTGTGCAGATTGAGTTGCAACTAAGCAAGTGTACCAGATTGGTACAAAGTGATGTGAAAATTTGATTTGAAGTTGAAGACAAAAGACGCATGTCTACAAGTTGAAGCAAGCTCCAAGAGCCTGGTGTGGCAGGATTGATAGTTTTCTGAAGAGTTTGGGCTTTATCAAGAGTAAAACTGATTCTAACCTTTACTTCAAGGTTATGAATGATGAGCTAGTTATGTTGTTGCTACTATATGTAGATGATGTATTGTTGACAAGATGAAGAAAAGATCATCACAGATTGTAGAAGAAGCTTGCTATAGAGTTTGATAAAAGACCTAATGCATTATCTCTAAGGTCTTGAAGTTTGACAGATCCCTAAGAAGATCTTCGTTAACCAAGGGAAGTATGCAGTTGAAATAATGAAGAGGTTTGACGAGTTAAAATGTAAATCCATGTACATACACATGGAAACAAAGTTGAAGCTCCTGGTAGATACCTTGTCAGAATTGGTTGATGCTTCTCTGTTCAGACAGATTATTGGTTCGGTAATATATCAGAGGAATACCAGGCGAGATATATGTTTTGCCTTGTGCTAGTATCTGGTAGAATCTAGACATGTTCACCTTGATGATGCAAAACATGTGATGAGATACTTTAAGGGTACGTTGGATTTTGGTCTTTGTTATACTAGAAGATCATGACTTTAGATTGAGTGGTTATACCAATTCAGATTAGGCTGAAAGTGTCTCTTACAAAAAGAGCACCTCAGGATGTTGTTTGAGTCTAGGATCAGCCATGACTTCATGGCAGAGTAGGGAGCAATCCAGTATTGCTATCATCACGACATAAGTGGAATATATTGCAGAATGTTCCGCCAGTTGTGAAGCCATATGGCTTTAGATGTTGTTGAAAAATCCATTTGATCTGGCGATGGAAGCCACCATGATCCTATGTGATAACCAGAGTGTATAAAGATGATGTGTTCCATGATGAGTCAAAGCACATAGAGATCCAATATCACTTCATTCATGATATGATGCAGAGGGGCTTTGAAGCTCCCTTATGTTGGAACGAATGAGCATGTTGCAGATGTGTTGACCAAGCCTCTGTCTCGTGTAAAGTTTGAGCACTTTGTGCATTAGGACGTCAACACACTTCATTCATGATATGATGCAGAGGGGAGCTTTAAAGCTCCAATATGTTGGCACATATGAGTAGGTTGCAGACCAAGCCTCTATCTCGTGTAAAGTTTAAATACTTTCGAGACACGTTTGGTATAGTCCGAAAGGACCTCCCTCGAAAGGGGGAGTAGTGTTGATGATACTATGGTATCCTGACCAATAACGGGTAGCTCAGTTAGGATTTTATATCCTAGGGCACTGATCATCCCTGGACAGATCCTTTGGATTTGTTAGAGTACCACAAAATGTAGTTGCACCTGCCTCATTCTGTTGCACATGATATTGATGACGTTGTTCCAGCCTTGTGCTGAAGATTTCCAGCTTCGTGCTGATGTTGATGTGATGCCAGCCTTGTGCTGAAGATTTCCAGCTTCGTGCTGATGTTGATGTGATGCCAGCCTTGTGCTGAAGATTTCCAACTTCGTGTTGATGTTGATGTGATGCCAGACTTGTGCTGAAGATTTCCAGCTTCATGTTGATGTAGATGTGATGCCAGCCTTATGCTGAAGATTTCCAGCTTCATGATGATGTTGATGAGATGCCAGCTTCATGCAAAATATTTCCAGCTTAGTGTTGATGTTGATGATGCTCCAGCCTTCGTGCTGTGATGCTATTTTTGTTGATGTTGTATCATCCTCGTGTTGTTATTGATGATGATGATGTATTAGTGTTATACTAATCCATGTTGATGCAGATGATGATGATGCCATTCCAGTTCCTTGCTGTGGATGATGATATTGATGATGAGAAAAACTTCTGATGATTTATAGATATGCCAGTCAGTGTTCTAGATACTGTTGATGTTGCTTCCCTCTCTCTCTCTCCTGATGATGTTGTCGAATACCCTTCTTGTTAAGGGGGAGTGTTCAAATATTGTAACTGCAAAGAGTGTTCTATTTATTATTGAGTCATTATTAATTAGATCATTCCCCTTTTGTGGATTGATCATGTCGGGCATTGTAATTGACCAAATCCCTTTTGTGGATTGGTCAAACCCTAACTATATTATGCTAATTAAGAAGTCGGCCCCCAGGCCTAATTAAAGTGGTTTTAACTTTTAACCACCAAGAAGAGAAGTCGGCCCTGCCCAGTGAAGAGACACCTTTCCAGTACCTGCCAACTAGTATAAATAAAGGAGGCTAGCGCCTCATTTGTTCACCCACTTATTCACTCATCAAGTGCGCAAGTTTGGAGAGGTGTAGTTGGCAGAAGAAGGAAGAGAGAGGCACATTGCTCAGTGTTGGATATTCTCTAATGTTTTGGTTTATTGTCTTTGCATTGTATTGGCTATCTATATTAAGGAATTTTTTTGCTGGGTTTTCTCCCCCATGAGGGTTTCCCAGGATAAATGTTGTGTATCTTGTGATTGTGTTTCTCTCAGTGATCTTACCTATGCTATTGTTATCTAGTAAATTGAAAATAAACCTAATAATAGCTCAAAACTTAACAAGTTTCCACTTCCATTTGTGCGGTTTTCATTTGATATCAATGCATCTTATATGTGCATCTTTTTTTAATATGTGTGGCAATTTGATTATTTGATGTTGCAAGTTTCTATTTAAATTTAAATGAATTTTTTTTTTGCATTTTTTAATGTTTGCTGTTTTTTTCTGTTATTACCATTGTTTCATATTTTTCACAATTTTCCTTGGTATTGATCCCCAAGCTATTTCCAAGTCCAATATTTTCAACATTGACCAAAATGTTTTTCATACTTCTATCCTTTATGTCACCTTATGAGGCTTGTCATTGATCTTCTTTTCAACTTGCTTTACTTCAATTGGGCACCTTAGTCTTTTTTACCTCTAGAGGATATTTTCTACAACGCTTTATTTAGCTTTGTTGAAGGCCCTTGATTGTCTCTATTTTTTAGGAAAATGTTGTGTAAATCCTTTCTTTTAAACATTTACTACCAATCAGACATTTCCTCTTCTTTGAATTTAAGCTCAATTTGTTGACATTTCTTTTTGAGACATCTGATCTTTGTAATTTTTTCCACTTGAGGAAATAATCATTCGACTTCATTGTTTTGTGCAGGGTCAGATGAAATCTAAGAGATTTGCATCACTTGTATCTTCTTTGAGAAACGAAAATGGTATAGTTCTGTATCCTCCTTGGGAAATGAAAACAGTGTAGCCCTACCTTTAGGTTATCATTTTGTTGTTGTAGGAAAATTTTAGCACTCTATATAGTTGCATGTTTATCCTTTTATAAGCTTGATATCTCAATATGTTGTTCATGTTAATTTACAGTTAAGCTATCATTGAAACTAGTAACAACGAGGTCCCTGCATGAAGGCTTGAACAAGGGTTTGTCACTGATGGTCAAAGTGCTAGTTTTTATACAGCATGAGAATCTAGTGCCCTTGTAAGTGACTCTCATGCACTAACATATTTGGCTTTCATTTTGTTTAGTTGTGCAATATAGTTTCACAACTCTTCCGTGTAGTATGTCATTGTAATCCCTATGGAGAGGGATTTTTGGTTTCTTAATCTAGAAATGAACATTTCCATTGAAGTCTCTTTCTAGCTTTTATTTTGACTAAAATAAATTATATCTTGTTTGTAATGTTGTTGCAGGCAATATTCAATTATAATAAATCATGCTCATCTGTGTCCTTAAAGTTTTCTCGTATATAATCTGCCAAATAAATATCTGGATAAGATAAGATAATTATATTAGTGTCCAAATGATTACAAAAGTAGGTGATTGGGACTTCTAAAATACTAGAATATGTATTATGAAGGATTTATTCTTCATTTATACAAATATATATCTCTCTATCTGGATTCTGCATAATATAGTGTTCCTGGATTGGATATCGAGAACTAAGAATAGAGGTAACGAAGCTTTATAATGGAATAATTATGTTTGATTATCTATTAACAAAATATAATGGGGTTTGAAATTGAATAAGAGGAATGGCTTTGAGTGGACAGGTGACATACTCAATGTGTTTTTTCTTGTATGATTGGAGTCTCTGTTAAAATTTACTTTGTTAGATTATGGCTTTGAGTGGATAGGTGACATACTTCCATAGTTGTTTTTTTCTTGCATGATTAGAGTCTGTTAAAATTTACTTTGTTAGATTCCGAAAAGAGTTGATAGATTAAGTTGTTGAAATTGGCATAGTTAAGGGGATCATGGTCAATTGTTGCTATGGAAGTTTCCTCTTCGGGAGCCCTTATGGATAAATCTTGTGGGTTGAAGGCTTATTTTGAATTAACTTTTTACATGGCCTTTTTCTACAAGGACGTTCCTGGCTACATTTCTTTGCTAAGATTAATAAGAAGGAAAACAATTCCATTATTACTTACTGCTAGTTATGAGAGTTTGTTGCACATTTCCTTGCAGTTTTGGATTTAGAACCTTATAGTTTGTGTCCGTGGACATCTACAATATGTTACCTACATTCTTTGTGCAGGAACATGCTAACTTTTATTATAGCATCTGGCTGCAGTATCATTTAGTGACCTCTATGTTTGCGTGTAACTATGAAAGGGAAACTTCCGACTTGGGATTTGTTTGCATACAATAAATGTTTTTTGTATAGAAATCATATGGAAACTCTTGGGAACTTTTCCCAGATGTTTTTTGAGACATTCAAGTATGGAAATGACTTTTTTGTGATAGAGAAACAATTTTTATATGTTTCAATTCTGAAATCTGTATAGTAAAGCAGATGAGGTTGCTAGTTGTGTAGTCTTTTCTAGGGCTTGGTTTTATACAAATAAATTTAACCTGCGTTTTCATAATCTATCAAAGTTTATATGTTTTGATGCAATCAAGATGAGCATTCTTAAAATAAGGGCATATTGATTAGAGCATGTTAAGAGCACAGTAATACACGCAGATTTAGGATCGACTCGCTTGAGTTTGTCTGACATAAGTTCAAGTCCCGGGTACTGTTAGCAATAAGTTAATCTACATATGTACACACCTTGTACATTTTTTTTGTAACAGTATTGCTATCTTTCTTTTCAGTTCCTGCCTGTATGCTTTTTGACATCTAATTTAGCCTTCTGTTTGATAGGAAATAACACAATATAACTGTCATGGTTTTGCAGATATTATGTGGTTTCCGATTCGGAGGGAAGCTGTTGTATCTTGTCTGTTTATGGCTTGCGTAATGGTGTGGTTAGTGTTATTATATGCTTATAAAATAGTGCGTTTTTCTGTTGCTCATCTTGCTGGATGCATTCAGATTCTCTCGTGTTTGGTTTAAATGTACAATCTTTTTTCTCGCTACTTTGTAAAGATTGTGTGCTATTTTTTCAGATTAAAGAGAGTGACACTGTTACATTGCTGGAACCTTCTTATCGTAGCATTCGTGTCTCTTGGAAGGACAAGGTTAGTATATTCTTCTCTTCATGAGAAGTACAGGGCACGTTTGACATTGCAGAGCTAATTCTTGGTACTTGCTTGTACTTCTGGTGAACAGACTTATGATTTCAAGGCTCTCCGAGCAGACTTTAGACAGCAAATTCTTCTGAATGGACGTGTTCCATCAGTACAGGATGCAACATGCTCAACAATTCGTGCTCAGCATATTCTGCCATGATGCAGGAGAATCTCTATTGTTGAGGTGTTAGTATGGTGCAATTACTCACACCTCACAGGCCACTCTGTGAGAAGCTTTTAATAGGCATCCTCTGGTATCAGATTATTCCAGTCCTGTTCTTTGCTGATCAAAAAGAGCCAATGATCTGATTTCACTTTCTTCTCCAGCCATTCTATGATGTATTTATCCAGCAGATACATGGGGATCATATTAGGATAGAAGTATGCATCACCTTTGAGATCAATGATCAAGAGTGGCCACACATGAAGCCACTTTTGTAGAATACGGTAATCGTAGAGTTCCACCTTGTCATTTTTATACAGATAGAATGATTTCACTTCACTGCTGCGGGAAATGTAATGTTGGGTCTCACATATTCGCTTAAAAGTTAAAACCACTAGCCTTTAATGTTATGTTGGAGTTAGAGTGACTTCTGCATTCTGTAGTCCAGTTATTCTATTGCATTGGTTTATCATTTTAACATGTGCACTTTCTTTGAATTGTAGTGTTGCTTCATTGCATAACAAATTCAAACATAGTGATCGACAAGATGAGAACTAAAAACTCATATTTTTGCATTAAGAACATCAAAATCAATCTTCAAATCAGGGAGTAGTGATGTTAGAGACACTTTTTTTTTGGCATTTAAATTACAACTTTTTGCAACTATGGTCTTAAAATTACATATTGTTTTTAATAACAACTTTAAAATCAAGTCCCAAATTGAAAAGTGGTGCTAGGTCAGTGGCACAATTTTTTTTTTGAGTTTTGGGTTTAAAATTGTGAACTAACTAATACCATTGTAACAAAAATTGTAAAATTATCCCCCGATTCCAAAAGTGGCTCCACTTTTTTTTGTTGACTTAAAATTGCAATATATTCGTGTTGGACATGTAATCTTGTAACAATAATATACATATGAAGAATCATAAATCATAGATAATAAGAAACATTTTCGGTTATAGAAGAAAACAATCATTTGCTTTGTATTTATGCACCTATTATCTTAATGCCAAACACATCAAGTGTAGAGTTATCTTTTCTGCCAATTCTGACAGTGGTATCAAAGTCAACACGAGTTACTCCATAAGCGTTTCTCCTCCCGTGTAGAAAACACCCTCTGCCATCTCTGTTGTCTGCCCCGTCTAATTCTCTATGCCGATTCTCTGTGCGTGAAATCACCCTCTGCGCGTTAGAGTTACCCGACACTCAGGGATCTCATCGTTTCATTTAGCCTTGTCTCTAAATGAGCTAGCGAATGTGATCCTTCTCTCTGGTTTTCACTCATGTCCCTAGTCCCTCAGCAAACCCTATTCTAGTTTTGGCGTACTCTAGAAATACGTCGACGGTGGTATCCTTGCATTGAATCTGCTAGGCATGCAACAAACCCGTTGAATGTGCTAGGGTTTTCCACTCCTGCTCATAGCTTCCACCACCTGGTAGAGTTTCCTGCTGCTAGTTTGAGCCGAATTTGGTTACGGGTTCAACCTCACTGGTATTCCTCGCGGTGCTTTAAATCCCTTCACTGGAATGACTTCAATCCATGGCGGACGTGCAAATGAGATTAGCTCACCCTTCAGACTTTGCTAAACATTATGTCGATATGCCCGTACTTCTCCAATGCGTAGTCAACCAAGGCGGATATGTCCGTCTCTCTGTGCAAATGAAGGTTGATCGAAAACTTCATTGTGTCGCTCTTCTTGCTGCCGACCACCTATGTTAAGATTCTCAGAATGTTGCTCATGCCGAACAACTTGTGGGCATTAAGGAAATATTTCAGTGGATTTGGTGGAAAGTAAGTAGTTCACGTCTTTCTCTTGGTATTTGCGTCTTTCAAATCTGAGAGCATGGGAATATTGTATCCAACACTGCAGTCTTACGAGTATTGTTTCATGGTTGTAGTGTTGACCTATTAAACCAAAACTTTAGTCACCTGGTTTCTCCTTATTGTCGTGGGCGCTGCCATATGTTTGGTTGTAAACACGTGCATATAACCCATCTTTCCCATACATGAACTCAAACGATTACTTGCCCATACAAGAACTCCCTGAAATCCTTCTTTTCTAAAACTTACAGCCATATTCGAGGCTTGAATCTGTGTTGACTCCCAAAGTCTCGTTTCATCTAGGTTTCTTAGATCTTTCCTTCATCCCTCAACATCAAAGGTTTTCCCTATAGAATCCCACCTTCAGATTCAATTTTCTGGTACAAGTTTGAAGCCATTGCAGAGCAAACAACAACACTTGAAGGCATCAATCAATTTCATATCTCCAGGCTATATAACAACCAGACTCAAGAAGATGAATGGACGTGAAAAGAAGAATCTCAAAGGCAGGGGGGTTGGCATAATCTCTGTCAGAGATTTGATCTTCATTGTACTCGTTGCGAAAATGGGCCACATGAAGCAATTGATTGCATAGCTCCATGGGAGAAAATCAAAGAAAGATAGAAATAGAAAGAAGATAGAGACAAAACTTTAGAACCAGTGGAAGGTAAAACACTTGCTTGTTACATGGTTGCCCATTGAAATGTAGGAGCAATTGAAGATTTATTTAACGCTTCACTTGCTTCTTGGGGAGATGCATGGCTTCTTAACACAGGCGCAACGTCCCACATGACATTTTGAAGAGATTTATTCGAAGACTTCGATGACAATGTAGATGGTGTAGTGTACTTTACGAATAGATCAAGTCTTAAACCTTTGGGAATGGGCACTATTCGGCTTAAGTTGCCTGGACTCCCATATTTTCTTCTGCACAATGTACTCTATCTTCCAGAGTTGCAAAGGAACTTGTTGTCACTTGTGCACATCAGACAACAAGGCCACTCTGTTCATATGTTCGGTGCAAAAGTTGAGATAAGGAAGGATTTTGACAACATGGTTCTCATGACTGGAATGGAAGATGGAAAACTACTAAAGTTGAAAGCGACATATGCCCATACACACACCGATGCATACCTCTCTCATCATGACTCAAGTATAATGCCATCTAGTCTTTTGTGGCATGCTAAATTTGGCCATATTAATTATGATAGTTTTCGTTTGTTAAGAAAGAATGGTGTTTCTGGTTTGCCTACTATTCCTAGGAAATTGAAGCAATGTGATGCTTGCATCCTTGGAAAACACAACAAACAACCCTTTCATGATTCTACTTCTAGATTATGTAGAAAACTTGAACTGATTCATTTTAATTTGTGCGGCCCTATGCTTGTTCCTTCTGCAAATTGAAACAAATATATCATAACTTTTATTGATGATTACATCAGAATGTGTTGGGTGTACTTGTTGAAAGATAAATCACAAGCTTTTGAAACTTTTAAAAATTTTCATGTATGGATTCAAAATGAAGCTCAACCTTGTATTGGCTCTCTTTGCACTGATAATGGAAGAGAATATACTTCTAATGAATTTGAAAGCTACCTTCACCAACATGGGATCAAATATCAAACCACAGTTCCATACAATCCCCAACAAAACAATGTGGTTGAACGAATGAACAAGACATTCCTAAATATGGTTCATTCCATGATGTTTTTTAAGAATGTTAAATTGATGTTTTGGGTTGATGCACTTTTATGTGCAGTTTATGTCAAAACAGGTGTCCATCTCATACTCTTAAAAACAAGACTCCTTATGAAATGTGGTATGGCCACATTCCTTGGGTGAGGCATCTCAGGGTCTTTGGTTCCATCTGTTATGCCTTGATTCCTAAGGAGCAAAGAAGTAAGCTTGATGCAAGGAGTTGGAAGTGCATCTTCTTGGGATACTCAAATACCACCAAGGGGTATCGTCTTTACGATGAGACAAACAAGAAATTCATCTTTTTCAGAGATATAATCTTTTTTGAATCCTCCAAAGGCAAAATTGTTGAGAGACACCTTGATCATTTGAACAGATTCATTCGTGTAAAGACATATCATGAATTTGATGATGAGACTTCACATCTTGAAGGGGGGACCCCTATATTGGGTCAATCTCCAAAATCTCCTTTTGTAGCACCATCTTCACCACATGAAGAAGTTTCTGCCACTTCATCAGAACTTGAAGTTAAGTTGGATGATGTGATCAAGAGGATTGAAAATCTCAGGCTTGATGAGAACTCAACACCATCTCAATCAGCTGGGCAACTTGGACCATCTAAAAAAAGTCCACCAAAATGGCTCACAAAACACTTGAAAGTGTTCATCTTGATGAGGGTGGAAATACAAGAACCAAAATTTCTTCAAGACAAGATGGATGTAATGTAAATAATTCAAACTCATGTGATGTAGATGACATGGATCTTTAATATGATCATGAGTTGAATTTATTTACTAACCATGAACCGACTTCCTTTAAAGAAGCCACTTCTCATGATGAATGGAAAGAAGCCATGCATAAGGAATATGATGCTCTCATCAATAATGTAAGATGGTGGATCCTCCATTTGAAACCAAACCAATTTGTTGCAAGTGGGTATTCAAGAACAAGTACATAGATGGTTGACTTGACAAGCACAAAACAAGGCTCGTGGAAAAAGGTTTAGACATAAATAAGGTATTGATTATGAGGAGACTTTCCCCCCCACAACAAAATGGGCTACCATCTGCACTCTATTTTCCATGGCAGCACAAAGTGGATGGAAAATTCATCAAATGGATGTGAAGACTGCTTTCTTAAATGGAGACTTGAAAGAGAATGTGTTCATGTCTCAATCAAAAGGCTTTGTTGTGAAGGGACAAGAACATAAGGTATGCAAGCTCATCAAATCCTTATATGGCTTAAAATAAGCACTGTGAGCATGTTATGAAAAGTTAACTGAGCATCTTTTGAAATTGAATTTCAAGCATTTCAATCTTGACGATGCAACTTTGTTTGTCAAGAAAGTTGGAAAAATTGTTGTATATCTTGCATTATATGTAGATGATCTGTTGATAAAATCGAACAATGAGAGCTACATTGCATCCATAATGAAAGATTTGAAGAAAGGCTTTGAGATGACAGATTTGGGACACTTTTATTACTATTTGGGCATTGAAGTGATTCAAAATCCAAGGTACAGATTCATTTCCTAGAAGAAGTACATTAGAGAATTGTTGAACAAATTTGGCATGACTGAGTGCAATTTTGTTTCTACTCCAATGGAACGGAATTTGAAACTCACATCAAAAGAAGGGAATGAATTTGAGGATGCAACCATGTATAGACAACTTGTGGAAAGTCTTATCTATCTTACTACCATCATACCAGACATTTAATTTGTTGTTGGGATTCTTTCCAAGTTCATGCAAAATCCTTGTGAAGAACATTGGTCTGCTGTAAAAAGCATTCTAAAATACTTGAAAGGAACTCAAGATTTTGAACTCAAGTACTCTAAGGTAGATGACTTCAACCTGATCAGATATTCTGATTCAGACTTTGATGGGGATAAATAAAATGTAGTGTCAACTTTAGGCTATCTCATGAGTCTTGGATCAACATTTGTCTCTCGGAGATCACACAAACAATGAGTTCCAACGGATTCCACAACAGAGACATAATATGTGGCAACTGCAAAAGCGACAAAGGAGATTGTATGGCTCGGGAAAATACTTGAATATTTGTAGGAGAAACAAGTGAATTATGCTCCTCTTCTAGTTGACAATACTTCTGCAATCAAGTTGGCCAAATACCCTAGACTCCATGATCGAACAAAACACATCAATAGATGTATCACTTGATTCGATATCATGAAGAGGCAAAGACTATTCAATTGAGACATTGTTCTACAAATGAACAAATTGTAGACATCTTCACCAAAGCGCTTGGAAGAGAAAAAATTGAGAAGTTCAGAATGGTGATTGGACTCACACAAACCCCTTTGGAGTAAGGGGGGAATGTTGGACACGTAATCCTTGGGATTGCGTTTTGTAACAATAATGTACATATGAAGAGTCATAGGTTATAGGGAGCGTCTTCGGTTATGGAAGATGAACAATAATTTGCTTTGTATTTATGCTCCTATTATCTTAATGCCAAACACATCAAGTGTGGAGTTATCTTTTCTGCCAATTCATGGTTTGACAATTTGAAACTGTGACTTTAGGAAATGGTCCATTCCTTAGTGGTTCCAAAGAAAACCCAATCCACCCCAAATCCTTTATCACCTCATATTTTGAAAGTAAAAAATACAAATAAAGAAAAAGAAAACAAAACCAAAAACATTAGAAAAACGAAAATTATAAAAAAAGCAAAAGAAACCCTGACTTTTGAAAATTAAATTTAAAAGGATAAAAAAATAACTTGAAATTATAAAAAAACAAAGAAAAATGAAAAAGAAAGAAGAAAAAAAATATAGAAATGAAAAATACACAGGAAAATGGGAAAAAAAACAAATGAATAAGGAAATAGAGGGGGGTTTTGCATCGTATTGGGGAATTCTAGAGAGGGAGTGGGTTGGGTGGTGGTATTGTGGAAATAACCCCACCGTGGTGTTTTTGTTTTTAATTTTTCTTTGGTGTTTTTTTATTTCTTTATTTTATTTTATTTTATTTTATTATATATATATATTATAATACAGCCTGAGTGGGCCTAATGGTTAAGAACATGTGTTGCCTCTTAAGAGGTCACAGGTTCAAATCCAGAGGGGGGTAGGGTATGTATACCTTCGTAGACTTTACCAGTCAAATCGTTGGGCGGAGAGGGGTCCCTTGTTCCACAAACAAGGGGGTCTCATACACCAAATTTGCTGTGTTGGCTTGGCCGTGACCTTAAAAATAGATTATTATTATTATTATTATTATTATTATTATTATATATATGTGTGTGTTTTCTTTTCTTTTATATTTTAATTTTTTGTTTGTTAGTGTGTTTATTATTTGCGGGATTAGTTAGTGGTTTAAAAAATTGTGACTTAGGGGCATCTAAGCAGTCAAAATGATTTGAATTATACATGAATTAACTTAGCTCAATTTTTAGAGCACTTAATGAACAAATTGAAAGGATGAATTGAAGAAATGAATAACAGAAAATAAAGAGACAAGAAAACACAATTTTTTTAATGAAGTTCACTCATCTTTGACTACGTCTCCAGGTCCGCTTCCAATGAGTGACCGCTCCATTAAGGTGCCAAATTGTTAATTAGATCAAATGGGTCTCCAACCTGCACACAAACATGTCCTCAATTTTGCTACAAGATCGTGGTCTGCCAACAAAAACCACCTTCCATGGGATAACTACTCAAATCTGATGTAAAACCACCATTTCATCAAATTACACAACAAAGTTTACACCATAAAACAAAATGGTGCCAAATTCTTTCAAGTTCCAATACATTTGGCCTATGTGGGCTATGATAACATTTACAATTCAAATGTAATATTATTGTGCCATCGAAATAAGAAAATGGTTTGGCGTGTTGGTTAAGTTGTTAGATTGTAGGGTGGAGGTCACAGGGTCAACCCCGTGGACCATCCACCTTTGGAATGATTGTTACAATTTTCACTTTAAATAAAATATTCTAACTAACCATAACAAGATTCATCGATAGCGCGTTGGTTGGATGTTTGGTTTGTTTACAACGAGGTTGGGGATTTGATTCACTTGCCCGACATTTTCGGGGTCGATAAGCTCTTTTTGGGGAAAATGGAGTTGCCACGTGGCGACTACGTAACCACGCCACGCCAATTAGTGCCATGTCATCCTACAATCAACGCCATGTCACCCTGTCAATCAATGCCATGTTAGCATCCGTACATCCCAGTTAACATGCCACATCAACATTTGTACAATCTAGTCAGCATGCCATGTGTCAACCCTATCATCCTTTTTGCTTGTTTGACCAAAAGTTCATAATACCATAACTTTCTCATACAACATCCGTTTGAGCCCGTTCAAGTTGCATTGGAAAGCTCTTGTCGAGCTCTACATCATGGAGACCTTTTCATCATCATTTGAGAACATCAATTTTTATCAGTCACAAGATCCACCTGGATCAATCCTCCCCACTGAGAAGCTTTTGGACCATTGAAAGTATGGTTCATTCAGAAATGAAGTGAGGGTACCATCACCTCACTTGTCCAGTATTATCTACCCGTCCTACTCAGATAATGATCATCTGACTCATCACAACAAAGATGAAAACTGAAATAGCATTGTTGATCAAATTAATCATTCCTTCCATTTCCCAAACTTTGACATTCATTGTTTCAACTACTAACCATAATCCATTGACTAGTAGAAAACTGAGCAACAAAACTGAATATAAAGATGCGAAAGAGAATGAATCAACAACATATTTTCCCTTCTTAATGGGAACAATATTAACCAAAGGATCTATTTTATTGTCAACCATAGGCGTTAAATCTGGATCCTAGATGCTTTCATGCAATGACATCTCATATTGTATTGCTTGTGATTCATGAAACATCTCATTACAGTTATAATCAAATTTAACTTTTTCATTTCTAGGATCACATTCTTCCTTAAATTCTATAGACATGAGAGACAAGTTCTTGCTTGCATTAACTAGTTTTTTCATTTGCCCAATAGTGACAATGGACAAATTAGTCTTCATTTGACGAACTTTCACAATGAACTCAATCCCATCTTTGAAAAGATGATGCTTGTTCTATTCCCTGTAGAAAATGGCCTTCTTGTCATATAAGCACGGACTTCCCAAAACGATCCTGCAAATGCCAAGTGGAACCACATCTAACTCTACCTTATGTATGAAACTGGATGTGATTGCAAATCTTAATTTTCATTGCTTTGTTATCTGTAACTTAGCATTCTCACAAACCCAACCCAAAAGATACGGTCTCGGATGAGGCTTAGTTTCCAATCCCAAATTCTTAACAACTTGGTCTGAAATAAGATTGACTTGCGATCCACTATCAACAAGTGTGTCTATCTTAGTGTGTTTTGAGATGACTCGTATATGAAACAACTCATTTCTTTTCCTTTCATCAAGGATTACATTGGCCTTTGAAGAAGAAGTACATGAACTAGAAATGACAACATAAAATATACATTTGATGCCCATGGCTATAACCTTAGTTTCATCATCAAAATCTGATCCAAGATCATGAACTATGGTTGTGGTCTTCTTTTTACCTTTCTGATGCTGAGCCCAATTTGGCTTCGATTTTGGATGCAATTTCCAACAATGATCATCATCATGTCCTTTCTTCTTACAATGAGAACAAGACGATTTCTCATCATCCTTCTTCACTATAGCAGTCTGTTTGAGTTTCTCCTTCCCTTTGTTCTTGCCTTCTTTTGGTTGAACGAATTCCATTGAGAAATTGTCATGGTCACTCCTTCTATCTGACTCAAGGTGAATCACTTGTACACTAACTTCGTCAAGGTTAGTGGGATTAAACATAAGTGTTGTATGCTTCAAATGATCATGTAATCCACCTATATACTTTAACAAAGTTTCTTGTGTGTACAAAGGAATACCCAAAGTTAGAGTTTTCTTCCTAAATTCTTGAGTATAACTTTGAACATTTTGTGCTTTAGCTTGCCTTAAGTTTTGCCAATCCATTATTGCTTGTTGCATGTAGCCTAATGGAGAAAACGGGTTCTTTAATGCAACAATAAACTCACACCAAGAGGAAATTATATTACCACTTCGAAGAAGATCTTTCTGAGTCTTACTCTCCCAATGGATTAAAGTTGTTCCTCTTAATCGAAGAGTGGTTAGTTGGATCTTTGCATTGTCATCAACAATTTTCTGAATCTTGCAATAAACTTCAAGTTGCTTGATCCAGTTATCCAACTTTTTTGCATTAAGTTCACCATCATATATTGGTAAATCAAACTTAAACATCAAGTTTCAATAAAGGCAAATCAAAAGAAATTTTCTTAGAGTGCTTCTTGAAAGAAGAACTTCCACTCAAACTAGAAGAAGAGGATGAGAATGACGGGGATGGAGGAGTCTTAGGAAGGTCACCACCACTTCCTTATCTTTCAACTTTTGCTGTTGTTCCTGATGGACCACCTTCCTCAACCTTCTTTCGGTCCTTGTACAATTATTCCACCATAACTTTCATTGTCATTAATGCTTCAAAGAAAGCCTCTTCAACCAAAAGGATATCCTTCTTTTGGCAATGCCATTTCTTGTCTTCAAAATACACGTCCAATTTTTTGAGGTTTGAGTAGCTTCGAAACATATTCTTATTGTATCTATATTGCATTATACCAAGTTAAAACCCTAAAGAATAATATTATGTTGTATTTGTAAAGTCAACCCTATTGTACCTTTGTAAAATTCGACCCTATTGTGCCTTTATAAAAGTCAAATGTAAATTAGAAAGTGTCAATTGGACAAGTCGGCCCTAACCTAATTAAAGGGCGACTTAACTACTATTTATAAGAGACTAGGTGCCTCATTTGGAGAACATACACAACACAAGTTCTCTCTCTCTCAAGAAAAGGTGCACAAGTTTGAGGAGGAGACACAACTACAGAGTAAGGGTGTTTTGGTGAAGGGTTTTGGTTATCTCTTGGAGGCCTATCTTGGTCTAGTGGTGCACTACCCTATTCTGGTTAGGGTTTTTGGTATATCTTTTGGTTATCTTCTGTTGTACTTGTTGAAGAATCTATATTGAAGAATCTTTGTTGGGTTTTGTCCCCCAAGAGGGTTTCCTAGGATAAATCTTGTGTATACTTTGGATGTCTTTCTATTAGTGATCCTTATGCATGCAGTTATTGGTCTAATTGTTAAAAGTTAAAGAATATTGACTACACTTAACTTCTTATGCAAAATTTTAACATGGTATTAGAGAGGGCCTGAAAGAAGCCATTTTTCACAGTCTAGAGGAACTCATTGGGGAAAACAAGACCATAGGAAGACTCTCCTAACCATGACACAACTTTTCCCTGGATCAGTTTTGCAGTTTTTGCAGTTTCTGAAAATTAGGGTTTTTGCATAAAAACCTAGGTTATGATGTCACCCTCTTTCTAAAGGACGTTGGTAAAGATAAATCCATCAAGGAGTTCGCCTAAGGAGGACACATCTATTATCTGGTTCAGATCTCCATAATTTTCAAGTTGAAAAATTAGGGTTTCCTCATAAACCCCAGATCAAAACATCTAGGCAGCTGCAGACTGAAGTTGGAGCAGTTCACTTTGGCATAACACACTCTGTTAAGTTCAAAACCTTCCTTTGAAAAATTTATATTTTCTTATTATACTTTTCGTCCAAAGAAAAGATGATTCCCAACACTAAGCTTGATGATAAGATTGAGGGTGTTGATAACTTCCGAGAATGAAAGTATAGAGTGATGCTCATTCTAGAAGAGAATTATATAGAATATTTTGTCAAAGAAGAAGTTCTAGAACCGAAGAAAAACACAAGCATAATATGGTCAAAGCAAAGAGAATCATTGTTGATTCTATCGAGGATCATTTGATCCCTCATGTCTCATCATTGAAGACACCAAAGCAAATGTTTGATGCCCTATCTTGATTATATGAAGGAAAGAATATCAACCAGAAGATGACGTTGAGAACACAACTCAAGAGTGTGAAGATGCAGAGTTCAGAAACCATTCAATCCTACTTCACTAGGGTATCTCAAATCAAAGAACAACGTGAAGCCATTGGAGACACAATCAAAGAAGTTGAATTGGTAATGACTACATTGAATGGTCTCCCAAGATATTAGGAATCATTCATTCAAGGAATCTGTTCAAGAATAAAACTAACAAATTTTAGCAGACTATGGGAGGATTACACTCAGGAAGAAGCTAGATTGGCAACAAGAGAATAGAAACTAGGCAATGAAGAAAATCAAGCTCTAGCATCACATGCAAAAAAAGGAAAGAGAAATAAAGAGGTTCACTCACACAAAAAGTCTCATGGGTTACAAAAGACACATAAGTTTAAAAAGGATTACTCAATTTATATATGCTACATCTGCCAGAAGATGGGGCACATTGCAATAAACTATCCCCACTCAAAATATTAGGTCAATGAAGGAAAGTATAAAATACATCATGCTCATGCCGTAGAAGATGATGAACCTGATCAAGAGAGAACCAAATAAGATGACTCAAGCGAAGAATATGTATTGATATTAGCGCTTACATGAACAATTACTCATGTAAGTGACACATGGCTTATTGATAGTGGTGCTTCTGAGCACATGACAGGTTACAAGGATTATTTCTTAGAATTAGTTCAGAAAGATTCACCTCACAAAGTGAAGCTTGATGATGACTATCAGTATCCCATTAAAGGAGTAGGATAAGCTTCTTACAGATTGGATTCTGAAAAACCTATGAAGATGAAGGATGTTTTGTATGTACCTGGTTTAAAGAAGAATCTCCTTTCTATCTCAACATTAAATGAGAAAGGATTCAGAGTTGCTTTCATTGATGGTGAAGTTATCATGTGGCCAAGAGGAAAAAATATTGATGATGTTGTAGTGATTGGTGTTCAAGAATGAGGTCTATTCAAGTTAAAGGGACATTCAAATTCAAAATTGATACACGACACAGTTACTCCAAGTGAGCTATGGCATAAAAGACTTGCTCACATACATTACAAAGCACTACTGATTGTGAGAAAGATGGTGACAGGTTTTCCATAAATTGAAGTGAATCATGAAGGCATATGCAAGGGATGCACACAAGGCAAGTACATGAAGAAACCATTTCCAAGCAATGATAGAAAAGCCAAAGGAGCCTTGGACATCATACATTCAGACGTGTGTGGACCAATGTTAGCCACTTCACTTAGCGAGTATGTATATTATGTTTCATTTATTGATGATTTCTCACATAAAACTTGGATTTATTTTTTGAAAGCTAAAAATGAAGTATTCAATAAGTTCAAATAATTCAAAGAACATGTTGAAAACCTTTATGAAAACAAGATAAAGATCTTAAGGTCAGATAATGGAGGAGAATTCACATCAGATGAATTCAATATATTATGCAAGTAAGTTGGGATTAAGAGGGAGATCTCTACTCCCTACAATCCTCAGTAGAATGGTGTGGCAGAAAGAAGGAACTGAACAATGATGGAAGTAGTGAAGATCATGATTCATGATCAAGACTTACTGATGCATATGTGGGCAGAAGCAGCCAAGATGACTGTATATGTGTAGAACAAAAGTCCCCACCGTATAATTGGGAACAAGACACCAGAAGAAATGTTTATAGGTGAAAAGATAGAGGTCAACCACCTAAGGATATTTGGCTATCCAGTATATGTGCATGTCCCCGATGACAAGAGATCGAAGTTGGACCATTCAGGAAAGAAGGGTATATTTGTTGGATAGCTCCTCAGCAGACCG
>CBVK0100413814.1:0-19237 GCA_900067695.1 Picea abies
ATATATATATATATATATATGCCACATGTCAACTCCATGTTGAACATAGAAGGAATTACACATCTCCTTCATACTAAGCAAAGACACCATTAAAATGCTTTAACCATAAGAATTTTTTTACTTTCAACTACTTTATGGATATACATACATACATGTTAATTTTTTTTCTTCTTATTGATAGTTTTCTAAATGCCATGTGTCAACTCCATGTTGAGCATGAAAGGAATTACACATCTCCCTCATACTTGGCTGTAGAAAGTGCCTCTCAGTGCAATCATTATCTAAATGGGTTTCTCCTCCACAACCCTTCAACAAATTGAACTTTGATAAGGCGTTAAAGGGAAATGAAGGATGATCTCTATCATCGAAGGTTATTTGAAATAGTGACAACTTTATTGTTTGTGGGATTATATTTATTATAGGAATCCAAACGAAAAATGTGGCATAAGGCATAACATATTCGAGTGATAGAATTAGACACTGCCCTAGTTAATAAAGCTAATAAACAGGGAGGTATGGGTCCAAAAGTAAAGCTAATAAATAAGAAAAGTTGTGAGAAGACATTGGCCTTCATATATTGGATAAGTTGGCAAGGGAGTAATATGGAGACATGGACCCAACATCAAGATTAAGATCACTTTAGTTGGTTGACAATGATGGTTGAGAAAATGCCATAATAATAAGGCTTATACAACTGGCTTTTAAAGCAATTTTGAGTTAGATAAAAAATTGTTCACGATCCCTCACTTCATTTGACAACTTGCCCAATATAGTTAGGTGATACAATTATGTTGAGCATGAAATGAAAGATAACATTCAAACAAAAAGAAAACATGTTATACACGTTGCTTATTTTTTAAAGAGATAATCACTTTCTATTAATAGTTATGTGATACACATTGTGTTGAGAATGACATGAAAAATAATATTAACATAGGAAAATAACACAATGATATAGTGAAAACCAAATTATGTTGTTCAAAGAATGGTGAAAACCATTATATAGCTACAATAGCTAGAATGTTGGTAGTTATCTCTAAGAAGAAATGTGGTTGCCACACTCATTAGAAAAAATCCCATAACAAGAGGTAGAAACTACCTTGCATCATAATGCCAAAATCCTATTAGACAAAATCCCTAAGATGCAAGAACCCTAATTCTAACATGAACTTAGGGTTGAGTGTGCTCATTGAGCTAGACACATATTAATACTTGTTAACGGGCTTCATAAACAATTTTGTATATTGTCTATTCTTTATTTTTTTAATACATTAGGGATAGGGATAGATAGTATTGCTATTCAAGTAAAATCCTCATTTTAATGATCATATATACATATTTTATATTTTGCATAGTAATAGGTATATTTTAATTTAAAGATTGGGCATAGTGACCATGCCCATCGAGCTTGATGCAACTCTAGCGAAAGAGGAAGTTTCTTGTCCTCGTGACTTTCCATCCTTAAAAACAAGTGAAGTGGAAGGAAAACACTTCTCTTCCCAAGCTTGTTTCTCTAAATGACATGAAGTCTTGAATACCACTTGACAGATTGACTACCTAAAATAATACATTGGAAGAACACAACTATTTTTTAGATGATTTTCATAGAGACTAACTAAACTTGGCTAGTGAACACTATGAGCTCAAGACTATTTCCCATTGAATTTCTCTTTCCTAACCTTCTTTCCTAGTTTTGCTTCCTCTCGTATTCAATGGACAACTGTGTGTTTGTTTAACAACAACGACAACATATGAAGTTCCCAGGTTTGTCTTTGGTAACTCATGTTACTTATTCAGTTTCCTCATTAGTCATCAACTCATTTTCATCTCTCTTTGATTTCTCATACTCCTTTCCTGTGTCCTCCTCATTATGATCTTCCCTGGGTTTAACTTTTGCACTCACATTTGAATGCTTCAAAATTTTGAAGTGATTTGTCAAGGTTCAATATGGGGGTGGGGTAGGAACTTTAGAATTAGCAAATGAAGACATGCATTCCATGCACTTCCTTTTATTCACTATTTGTAATGGATGCACAAGGGCGAGATTGAGAGTGTTGGGAATTTCTTACAAATCTCTGCTAAAGTGGCCAATGATTGACATTACACTTTGAATGGGAGTTGCTCACAACCCAACTCTTGAATATGACATCATCCATATAGATTTAGTTGGATGGATTTTGATAACTCTTATCGAGTTTTACTTTTGTGCAAATCCATGCACAATAACACTCTTATGCCTTTGGGACAACTTTGTCCAAAAACCTTCCAATGTTGTCACCAATGACTTGGAAGGTGTAAGGTACTAGATATATTATATAAAGCAGAAACAAAAATATTACACAGGTACCAACGAAACATCAAAATAGAGAGAATAACACCAATAATGAATACCTTTATTGATGGAAATCCAAGTTCAATTGCCTCTTCAATGGGACAACCTCCAAGAGAGAAAATCTCTAATACAATAATTCTCAAGACAAGACTTTCTCATGCCTTCTACTCCTAGAGGAAGATCTTTCTAGAAGCAAAGACTTCTATCAAGTATTCTTACATTAGACCTATTCACATTATTATCTAGGCCTTATTTACTAATATTGGCCTTTATTACATAGAAAACATATTATTCTACCCACGTGAGGGGTTAGGGATGTTAGGTCCCTAACATGCCCTCCCCCTTAAAAAATAACCTTGTCCTCACAGCTTGAGGTGGGGAAACTGTTGCAGGATGGTAGTCGACTCCCATGTGGTATCTTCTGGTGGTGTATCCTTCCATTGAACTAAAAATTCCTTGATTGTGCGCTGACAAATATGATGCCCGCGGTGGTCCGATACTGCCTAGGGTTGTAACCAAATGAAACCTTTTTCATCCAATTCAAGGATACTCGTTTGAGTATGGAACTTAGTTCCAATCACTTTATTTAGGCACGAAACATGAAAACCATGATGGAGCTTAGAGTGACTGGGTAGAGCTAACTAGTAAGCCATGGATCCCACTCTCTTGAGAATTGTATAAGGACTATAAAAATTGGGGGTTAGTTTCTAACAATTGTCATCTTTGAGTGAAGTTTTCTTATATGGTTGCAGACAAAGAAACACCTAGTCCCCTTCAACAAATTGACGTTCTGAATGACTCTGATATGCTTGTTGTTTCACATGATTTTGAGCCATGGCCATATTTTATTTAAGGGTATGAAGAATGGAAACTCTAACTGTAGGTGTGTAGTCAACGTCTCAAACATTAGAGACATCGGGAAAGTAGGATAGAACAAATGATGGATTTTGACCATAAACTGCTTCAAAGGGAGTCATATGAGTGGCAACATGGTAAGATGTGTTGTACCACCATTCAGCTAGGGGTAACCATTGATCCCATTGAGTTTGTCTATTGGGTGAAAAACACTGAAAAATAGGATTCCAAGCACTTGTTGAAATCTTTAGTTTGTCCATCAGTATGGGGATGATGTGTTGTGCTGAGCTACAACTCGGTTCCTTGGAGCTTGAACATTTCCTGCCAAAAATTACTAGTGAAAGTGGAATCATGGTTGGAGACAATAGAGTGAGGCATGCCATCGAGTTTGAATATATTATCCATAAAAAAAATTGAGCCACTATATGTTAGAAAAATGGGTGTGCTCGTTTAACCATAGACAATATAGCAATATTGTCACCTAACCATAGGCACACAGGCCACCCCCGAGCACCTTAACCTTGAAAGATAGAATAATTCTGGTAGCAGATCAATAACCAACCAAGGCTAGCGCACCAAGCAAGGATAACCAAAGACCAACCAAAAATTCCAAAGCGATAACCAAAGACAAGATCACTACTGCAACAGTTGCAATTCTCTTTCACTCATGTGCACGTCTTGTCCTTATGCAATTGTGAGTGAGTGAGTGACAAATGAGCTCTAGTGCCCTCTATTTATACTGCTCCATCTTAACTCACTGGGTTGACTTCTCTTCCTGGGGGATAATAACTCAATATTAATTATTCTATTAAGTCGACTTGTCTTCTAGGGTTATTATCCAAGGCTTTAGGGTTTCTCTTGCTTCCCGAAATATTCTAGTCTTGTCAAAGATTACAAGTGGAGGTTAATACCTCCCGCAACTACCATAATATCAACACTCCATCCTAGCTAGGGAGGTATTAAAGGCAATGGTATTGAGCACAAACATACCATTCAACCGTTAGCATCATCATAGCCACACAACCTATCTCATGATTAAATCACGAGCACCATCATCACTATCCAACTAGATAGTCTCCATAGAAATCAGAACAATGCCATCTAATAGAACACAAATGTGTCTATTCATAGTGTTGAAATAATGTAACTGCAAAGAGTATTCTATTTATTATTGATGTATTATTCATTAGATCAATCCCCCTTTGTGGATAGATCATGTCGGGTATTGTAAATGACCAAATCCCCTTTTGCGAATTGGTCAAACCCTAATTGTAATATGAAAAATGAGAAGTCGGCCCCCAAAATAAATTAAAGTGGTTCTAACCACCCATAAAGAGAATTCAACCCTTCTAGTGAAAAGACACTTCCTTTCAACACCTGTCAGATTGTATAAATAATGGAGGCCAACGCCTCATTTACACACTCACTCATTCGATCATCTAGAGCACAAGTTTGGAGCTGCAGTTGGAGAAGAAGGAAGAGAGAGAGGCACATTACTTGGGAGAGGAATTTCCGTAGTGTTTGGTTTATATTCTTGGCATTGTATTGGCTATCTATATTAAGGAAGTTTTTTCTAGGTTTTCTTTCCCATGAGGGTTTCCTAGGATAAATGTTGTGTATCTTGTGATTGTGTTTCTCTTAGTGATCCTATCTATGCTATGGTTATCTAGAAAATTCAAAAAAAACCTAATAATAGATTAAACCTTAACATGGTATCAGAGCTGAGCTAAAGAGGGCATCTTTCACAGGAAAAAGAAAAACGTCACTATTATCGTACAAGGAAATTAGGGATTTTTATTGAAGATGAATTTCAGCCCAAAAGTCATCTAGAAAAGTGTGCCCTAGCCCAAGGAACTCTTTGGCACCTTCAACACACCTTTTCAGTGGATAAAACTCCCGGAAAGTGAAACCCTAGTTTTCACCAGTACCAAAAGTACCAAAAAACTAGAAGTACCATAAAACTAGAAGTACTAGGAAACCAGAAGTACTAGAAAACCATAAGCACCAGTCCAGAAATTCACTAGTCAAGTTTGAAGGGGAAAATTTGGATTTTCTGAAATCTAACCACACCGGGCTACTTGCCTCGGCCAAGCGCACCTCCTAGTAAGTTCAAAATTCAATTCTGAGCATTTTCATTTCTTGGTCATTTTCCAAGCTCCAGGTAAAAGATGTATGCAAGCACTAAGATTGTTGACAAGCTATAAGGTGTGGAAAAATTCCGTGCCTGGAAGTATAGGATTGGACTCATTCTTGAAGAGAATACCTAGCAAGATTCATTAAATAAGATGTACCACAACCCAGCGATGCTGCAGCTAAAGAAAAACACCAAAAGGACACAATTAGGGCCAAAAGAATCATTGCAGATTCTATCAAAGATCACTTGATTCCTCAAGTGTCTTCAAAGAAGACTCCAAAAGAAATGTTTGATGCCCTAACCGGATTATATGAAGGGAAGAACATAAATCAGAAGATGAATCTAGGAACTCAACTCAAGAATAAAAGGATGCAGAAACAATCCAGGAATATTTCTCCAGAATATCACAATTCAAAGAACGACTAGAAGCAATTGGAGATATTATAGATGAAGATGAACTCATAATGATGACCCTTAATGGTATCAAAATACCTTGGGATGCATTCATCCAAACTATTTGTGCCAAAAAGGAGAAACTACAATTTGACAGTCTTTGGGAAGAATGTATTCAAGAAGAATCAAGAGTAGCTAACCGAGAAGCTTTTCTATCAAGAGATGAAGATCAAGCCCTAGCTACTCACACTAAAGGAGGAAGAAAGAAGTCTTACTTCCAGAAAAAAAATTCATAAGGAGTCTCACCCCAAAAACAAATTCATACATAAACAATCTCAACCAAGGAGGTTCCAGAAGTTTCAGAAAGGACAAAGAAGAGAAAAATATTTATCATCCTACCAATGTTACCATTGTGACAAGATGGACATATTGCGAAACATTGTCCAGCTAGACGAGAATAATACAAGAGGAAAAAAAAAAGGCACCATGCCCATGCAATTGAAGATGAAGAGCCACCCACAAATATGATAAAAGAATGAATTGAAGACTATGTCTTAATCTCTTCCCTCTCAGGATCAGTATAATTTGGTGAGGACACTTGGCTCATTGATAGCGGTGCTTCCAAGCAAATGGCAGGTCAAAGAGACATTCTCTCTTGCCTTTCAGAAAATAAGTTTTCTCAGAAAGTTACACTTGGAGATGATTATAAATATCCTATCAAGGGAGAAGGAGAATCAAATTACAAGCTTAATTTAGGGACCCCAATGAAGATGAAGTATGTACTATATGTACCAGGTTTGACAAATAACTTACTCTCCATCTCAGCTTTAGAAAGTAAAGGCTTCGGAGTTTCCTTCATAGATGGAGAAGTTCTTATGTGGGCCAAAGGAAAAACCATGAAAGAAGCAATTGTTCTTGGAAAAGAAGAAGGTGGCGTGTATAAGCTAAAAGGTCACTCAGAAGAAGCCATGACCCACTCCATTGAGAATCCATGTGAAATTTGGCATAGAATATTAGCCCACATCAACTACAAGACATTACCTTATGTAAGCAATGAAGTCACAGGTCTACCAGACTCAAGGTTGACCATGAAGGTGTGTGCAATGGGTGTGCACAAGGAAAGAACATCAAGAAACCTTTTTCGAAGAGAGACAGTTAAAAAAAAGGAGTCCTAGAGCTCATTCACTCAGATGTGTGTGGCCCAACGCCATGATCCCCCATCAATGGGTATGTATACTATGTATCTTTTATTGATGACTATTCTCGTAAAACCTGGGTTTACTTTTTGAAATCAAAAGATGAAGTTTTCAGTAAATTCAAGGAATTCAAAGACTTGATAGAGAATATTTCTGAAAGAAAGATCAAGATATTCAGGTCAGATAATGGAGGAGAATACACCTCAAAAGAGTTTGTAAAATTTTGCAAATATGTTGGGATCAAGAGGGAGCTCACCACTCCCTACAATCCTCAACAAAATGGTGTAGCAAAAAGAAAGAACATAACTATAATGGAAGCAGTGAATACCATGATCCATGATCAAGGTCTTCCAATGTGCTTATCGACATAAGCAACAAAAACAACAATATATGTACAAAATATATTGTCCCATAGTTCACTTGGGTTCAAGACCCCTTAAGAGATGTTCTCCGGAAAGAAGATAGAAGTAAGCCATCTCAAAATATTTGGCTGCCCAGTATTTGTACATATTCCAAAAGAGAAGAGAGCCAAGCCGAACCCTTCAGAAAAGAAGGGAATATTTGTTGGATATTGTGAGGTCACCAAGGCATTCATAGTTTATATACCAGGTTACCATCATATTGAGATCAACAGGGATGTAACCTTTGATGAAGATGCATCACTCAAGAAATCAAGAAGATTCCAACTTGAAGAAGTATATGAAGAGGAACCTGTAGCTCCCAGAGTTGCAGAACTAGTGAGGGAAGTCATAACTTCCCCTGATGAGGAGATTCTAGAAGATCATGACATGGTAGAATCTCAAGAACCTCCCCATATGCCGATCTCCCACAAGAGAAAGCCAATCTGGGCAAGGGAACTTATTCAAGATGGAGAAAAGTATGGTGTCTTCGAAGGAACCATGAGACAAGTGACAAAACCTAATCCATTCTCCAGTTATATGGATTTGATGTGTGATCTATTAGAGAAGGATCCTATCTGCTTTGAAGAATCCATTCAAAAGAAAGAATGGGCAGATTCCATGACAAAAGAATACCAATCCATCATAAAGAATGATGTATGGGAAATAGTTCCCAGACCAAAGAGAAAGGATTTGGTATCTTCCAGATGGATTTTCAAAATAAAACATGTTGTTGATGGAAGTATTGGGAAATATAAAGCAAGTTTTGTTGCTCGTGGCTTTTCTCAAAAGGAAGGCATTGATTATGAATAGACATTTTCTCTTGTAGCCAGATACACTTCAATCAAAACCGTCATAGCCCTTACATCTAAGATGAAGTGGAAGTTACACCAGATGGACATGAAAACTGTTGTCTTGAATGGTGTCATTGAAGAAGAAGTGTATATAGAACAACCTCAAGGATTTGAAGTTGAAAATAGGAAGACTCATGTGTGCAAGTTGAAGAAGGCTTTGTATGGATTGAAGCAAGCTCCAAGAGATTGGTATGGAAGAATTGATAGTTTTTTGATGAGCTTGGGATTTACCAATAATAAAGTTGATTCTAACCTTTACTTCAAGGTTATGAATGATGAGCCTGCTATATTGTTGTTGTATGTGGATGACTTATTCTTAAGTAGAGAAGAAAATCTCATCACTGAATGTAAGAAGAATCTCGCTGCAGAATTTGAGATGAAATACCTTGGCCTAATGCACTATTTATTAGGTCTTTAGGTCTGGAAGAGCCCAGAGAGGATATTCCCTAACCAAGGGAAGTATGCAGTTGAAATACTGAAGAGATTTGATATGTTGGAGTGAAAGTCCATGAATACACCCATGGAAACAAAGTTGAAGCTCCTGGTTGATACTTCGTCAGAATTGATTGATGCTACACTGTACAGACAGATCATTGGATCATTGATGTATCTGACAAACACCAGGCCGGGTATATGTTTTCCTGTGAACACCTTGAGTTAGTTTCTGGTAGAGCCCAAACGTGTTCACCTAGTTGTTTCAAAACATGTGATGATGTACCTTAAGGGTACATTAGATTGTGGTCTCAATTATGATGGAGATCATGACTTCAGACTGAGTGGTTATACTGATTCAGATTGGGTTGGAAGTGTCTCTGGCATGAAGAGCACTTCAGGATGTTGTTTCAGTCTGGGCTCATCCATGCTCTCATGGTAGAGTAGGAAGCAACCAAGCTTTCCTCTCAGCACGAAAGAAGAAGAATACATTGTTGCATGTTCTGCCAGTTGTGAAGCCATATGGATTAGAAAGTTGTTGACATGTCTATTCGATATGGATATGGAAGAAACCATGATACTATGTGATAACCAGAGCTTCATAAAGATGACAAAGAACCTTGTGTTCCATGACAAGTCAAAACACATAGAGATCTGATATCATTACATCCGTGATATGGTGCAGATGGGAGCCATAAAGCTCCAATATGTTAGCATAGATGAAAAGGTTATTGATGTGTTGACTAAGCCTCTATCTCATGTAAAGTTTGAGCACTTTCAAGATAAGCTTGGTGTAGTCTGTAAGGACCTCCCTCGAAGAGTAATGTTGTGTTTCCAGCCTAGTGCTATGATTCTAGCCTCATGTTGATGATGATCCAACCTCGTGCTGTGATGATGTGCCAACCTCGTGCTGTGATGATGATGTGCCAACCTCATGCTATGACAACCTCATGCTGTGATGATGATGTGTCAACTTCATGTTGTGATGATGTGTGCTAGCCTCGTGCTGTGATGATGTGTTTCCAGCCTCATGTTGTGATGATGTGTTTCCATCCTCGTGTTGTGATGCCAACTTCGTGTTGATGATGTTGTCTTTCCAGTCTCGTACTGTGATTCCAAATTCGTGTTGATGATATTATGTACCCAACTTCGTGTTGTGATGCCCGATTCGTGATGAATATTCTCAGCCTAGTGTTGATGTTGATGATGCTCCAGCCTTTGTGTTTTGTTTTTGATGATATTGATGATGAGAAAAACTTCCGATGATTTATAGATATGGCAGTCAGTGTTCCAGATTTTGTGCATGATGTTTCCCTCTCTATCACCTGATGTTGTTGTAGAATACCCTTCTTGTTAAGGGGGAGTGTTGAAATATTGTAACTGCAAAGAGTATTCTATTTATTATTTAAGTATTATTCATTAGATCAATCCCCTTTTGTGGATTGATCATCTCGAGCATTGTAAATGACCAAATCCCCTTTTGTGGATTGGCCAAACCCTAATTGTAATATGAAAAATGAGAAGTTAGCCCCCGAAATAAATTAAAGTGGTTCTAACCACCCAAAAAGGGAATTTGGCCCTGCCAGTGAAAAGACACTTCCTTTCAGCACCTGCTAGAATGTATAAATAAAGGAGGCCAACGCCTCATTTACAAACTCACTCATTCGATCATCCATAGCACAAGTTTGGAGCTGCAATTGGAGAAGAAGTGATGCAGGAGCATCATCAACAAGTACACATGGCAAGACAACTCAACGCCTGAGAGACAATCTGGAGTCTCTAATGCTAGCCAATACTGCAAATCTTTTGAAGCGATAGAAAACAAAAGAGGAAAGATCACATATGTGGAGAAAAAATGAGCACGCGTGACTTGGGAGATTAACCCTAGTCTCAATGTAACCACAATTCGATAGAAGTTAGTTTGTTTGTTTTGTATAAAGAGAGATTTTGTACGCCCAAAAGGAGGGTTATGAGAATTATGAGCAAGTAGGAACTTGTGATCAATAGTTGTTTCTTTGATTTTAGCTGTAACTGTTTTCTTGATTTTGAATGAAGATGATAGAGGAAAATTGATCCAATGTATGGTGTGAATATTGTTTACAATTTCCTTGTTGTTGTCGTTAATCTTTTCAAGAATGAATGAATCTTGCTATGAGTGCATGTAGCTTTGAAATGCTTGTATAAATTTTAAAATGCTTGTATAAATTTTAAAATTTCTTTTCTTCGTGAGATGGTGCAAGGCGTGCACACAGTCTGCAAGGAGTGCGTTGATAGGGTCTATTTCGACTTGTAAAGCTCAGGAGAAATAGCGTAAAATTTCCTTTGCAAGGAGTGCAAAGTGACTGCTGCAAGAAGTGCACAGTCGTCGCAAGAACTCAACCTTTGTAAAGATCTGTTGCAAAGAGTGCACATGTCTAGAATTCGACAAAGAGTCGAAGAGACTCCGTAAATAATTCGAAGGATGAGAGCAGAGGAACTCCAGGAGGGCGAGAAACAATTATTTTCAAGAATCTTTGAATCCGAGTTTGACGAATTTCCTGGGAAAGAAAGAAGTGCTTGGGAGATTGAAATATTTGAGGAGGTCAAGCTCAGGAGGGGTAAAACTTTACAATAAGTGTGAATGAGATCCAAGAAGTGGACTCGCAGGAAATATAAAGGTCGAAGCCTTTAAATCTTTTGAAAAATCTTCTAAGTTAGAAGAAGGCGTAAGCTCAAGGGAAAAGATCTGGATTGTCCGATCAACGTCTAGACAATGAGGAGCGAGCACAAAGGAAAATATCTTAGTCGTTCAATCTAAGCGCAAAGCAAAGATCTCAGCCATTCAATCTAAGAGCCAGAGAAAGGACCTTAGTCGTTCGATCTGCGTGCAAAAGGATCGTAACCGTTCGATCAAGGTAAAGTGCACTAACCTTAAATCTTTGAAAGTGTACAGGAGAATCATACTTATGAAACTCTGAAATTATCAGAGTCATTTGTTGTTAAGGAGGACACGTGGTGAGAGATCAACATTTCGTTGACTCGCAGAGTGGAAAGGTCAAATAACAGAGTTGTGAGAATTTTTGAAGTGAGAACTCGCAAAAAGATCACATCCGTTCATCGTTTTGAAATCATCGAGACCATCCATCGTCAAGGAGGACATGTGGTGAGAGATCAACATTTCGTTGACTCGTGACTTTAATAAGTCAAAGGTAGAGTTACAAGGACTCACGAAACACAGAGTAACGATTTGATCACAACTGTTGATCGAAGGAGGGATTTGAACCATAGATCTGGTCTTGTTGGGAGTTCATGACTCGGGAAATTAGAGGTAAGAGTTCTGAGAACTCGCGAAACACGAAATCACAATTTGATCTGATTCGTTGGATCAAGGGGAGATCTGGACCGTTGAGTGTCCAGGGAGACAATTTGCAAGTGCGAACTCATGAAACGCGAAATCACGAAGTGCTCAAAAGATTGGACCACAGTCATAGCGAAGGGTCACATCGGTGAAGGGGAATAGAGGGGCTAGCATGCGCTAGTCTCCTGTCAGGATTTCGGGAGTCAGGAGAGTCAGAGTTACTCGCATGTAAAGACCCGGTACACAAATCCGCGACAGGCCTTTCGATTAGGCGACTGGTCACAACCTTGGCCACATAAAGGGAGAGGCTTAACCAGGAGAGCTAGCGCCTAAATATGCTAAAGCTTAAAGGGATTAAGGAGAAGGTTGCGGGTTCCATACAACCTATGCTTTAAGGGAAAGAATGCATGTTAAGTGGAATTGAGGTTCTTGAGGGGCCGAAGAGTCAGTCAGACTCAGTTCCTTGATCGATCCTAGACCGAGAGATCGCGCAACCCTTAGGATAGAAGGGGGGGTCTACATCAAGTGGTATCAGAGCTGATTTTTGTCTGTAGATTTCAGGCAAAGGAGATAAAGGAGATAAAGGAGACAAAAGAACTCGACGTTGTACTCTATGTGTGATAGACAATCAACACAATGCCACCAAGGAGACGAGGGGAGCCACATTTAGCCAATCATGTTGTATAAAGAAAGATGCAAGAACTTCATGCAAGGCTGGAAATGATGGAAGCAGCATAGAGAAGAGCACCTAATTCTAGAGACGTCAACGATGCAGATAGTGAAGATTTAGAAGCCGAAGAAGTTGTAGGGGAACACGTTGATGAAGAATGCTTGCTAAGAGTAATTTTTAGATTGGGAGCTAGAGCCAATATAGAGGTCCCAATGTATGAAGGCAATTTGGATGTTGAAGAACTGTTAGATTGGATAAGCTCCATGGAAAAATATTTCGATTATGAAGATGTCGATTGGGAGAAAAGGGTGAGACATGCTGTCACTAGGATTAAAGGACATGCAACACTATAGTGGGATGAACTGTAGGCTGAGAGGCGAAGTAGAAGAAAACATACGATAAAGAATTGGGACAGAATGGTAGCCAAGTTGAAGGATAAATTCATGCCCAAAGATGATCAGATTCAATCTGTTTAGGAAGCTATAAAACCTGAGACAGAAGGGTATGACAGTCAAAGAATACACATAGGAGTTTTACAAGTTGAACATTAGAGTTGGACAAAGAGTGTGGGACAAAGAAAAAAATTCCAGGTATATGAATGGCTTGAGGTACGCAATCCAAGATGTGCTCAGAATGATGTCGGTAAGGATAGTGGAGGATGCTTATTAGTTTGCGCTAAAGGCAGAAGAGAAGTTGGCTAGAAAACAAAGCCAACGAGGTAGAGGTAAAATCTCATCCCCGAACAAAGGCAAGGTAGTTTCCCATGACAAGGCGCATAATTCCAAAGATGAGGCTGAAAATCCACACATTCACTCGGAGAGAGGAGGATGTTCCCGAGGAAGATAGGGTGGTGGAAGAAACTCTTCTAGAGGAAGAGGCAGAGGGGGAATAAGGTGTTATGCCTGTGGAAAGACATGGCACATGTCTTGGGAATTCCCCAAGAAGAATAAAGAAGGAGGAGAAGATCACATTTTAGAATCATAAAGAGGGAATGTTGAAGAAAAAGGAGCATAGGATGGAACATCCCTGACGATGAGAAAGGTTCTCTTAAAACCAGAGGCGGAAGTTAAAAATCCAATACAGAGGAACAATTTATTCAAGACAACTTGCAAGACTAAATACAAAGTATGCAAGGTGATAATTGACAGTCGTAGCACTGATAACTTAGTATCCATGGAGATGGTGGAGAAATTGGAGCTAGAGACAACTGCACACCCAAAGCAATATAAAGTCTAATGGTCCAGAAAGGACACGAGGTAATGGTTAGTAAATAATGTTTGGTTTAATTTAAGATAGGAGGATATAGAGATGAAATTATGTGTGATGTAATTCCCATGGATGTATGCCATATTTTTTTGGGAAGACCATGGGAGTTTGATGGGAATGTCATTCATGATGGGAGGAAGAATACATACACCTTGGAGAAGAATGGTAGGACACACATGTTGTTTCCAATAGAGGAGAAGAAAGTGCAAGGGGAAGCCAACACAAGCATACTTATCATGAATGGGAAGGAACTCATGAAACAAGTTAAGAAAGAACAGGAGATGCAGTTTGGTGTGGTGAGGAAACCCAAAGTCATCCTTACTAGTACTTTGATGGATGATTTGCCTAAAGAAGTTCAAGAATTGTTGGAAAATTTTTATGACATAGTGGTGGATGAGATGCCTAACTCATTACCACCCATCAGAAGTATCATCCATCATATTGATTTGATACCAGGAGAAATTCTACAAAACAAAGTGGCATACAGAATGACACCTCAAGAGAATGAGGAGGTAAAGAACCAGGTTCATGATTTTTTAGACAAGGGTTTGGTCAGAGAGAGCTTGAGTCCATGGGCAGAGCCAAATTTTTTGAGTCCAAAGAAATAGGAGGATGGAGAATGTGTATAGACTCGAGAGCCATCAACATGATCACTATCAGGTATAGATTCCCTTTGCCAAGAATAGATGATTTGATGGATTGTTTAAGTGGGGCAAATTTATGTTCTAAGATCGATTTGAAAAGTGGATATCACCAGATCATAATGAGAGAAGGTGACGAGTGGAAGACAAACTTTAAGACAAATGAAGGTTTGTATGAGTGGCTTGTTATGCCATTTAGATTAACCAATGCCTCGAGTAATTTTATGAGGTTGATAAATGAAATACTAAAAGATTTCATTGGCAAGTTCGTGGTGGTGTATCTAGATGATATATTGATCTTTAGCAAGACTAAAGAGGATCATTTAAGGCACTTGACACTGGTGATGAGGAGACTACAATAGGAGAAGTTGTTGATAAACTTGAAGAAGTCCTCTTTTATGAAGACATAACTCATCTACTTGGGTTTTTTGATCTCTTCAAATGAACTGAAGATGGATCCAGAGAAGGTGAAAGAAATCAAAGAATGGCCATTGCTAAGGAGCATGTTTGAGGTAAGAAGCTTCTATGGATTAGCAAGTTTCTATAGGAAGTTCATTAGATATTTCAGTGGAATTTGTGCACCAATGATGGATACAATGAAGAAGAGGCACAAGTATTTAAAATGGATAAAGGGGGGCCGAGAAGAGCTTCAAAACACCAAAGGATAAAGTAACAGAGCGACCAATTCTAGTCTTGCCAAATTTTGAGAAGACCTTTCAGGTAAGGTGTGATGCAAGTGGCATTACGATTGGAGGAGTTTCGACCCAGGACAATGGACCTGTTGCTTACTTCAGCGAGAAGTTGAATGAGGCTAAGAGAAAATACTCCACCTATGACAAAGAGATTTATGCCATAATCCAAGCTCTGAATAAATGGAGACATTATTTTGTCTCACAAGAATTTGTCTTGTATAGTGATAACCAAGCTTTACAATTCATAACCAGAAAAGAAAAATTGAATCAGAGGCATGTGAAGTGGATTGAGTATATGTAGAATTTTACTTTTGTCATAAAACATATTGTTGGGAATGATAACAAAGTTGTTGATGCATTGAGCAGGAGATGTTTGACTCTGCAGGAATTTCAATTTAAGACCTTAGGGTTTGAACACCTTGAGGAAATGTACAATGATGATCCAAACTTCAAGGAAGCATACAAAGCATGCGCGAATCCTGTGTTGAGAGATAGGAGCCAGTGTACAAAGTATATGATTCAAGAGGGATTGTTGTTCAAAGGAAATCAATTGTGCATACCAAAATGCTCAATGAGGGATAACCTTTTGAAGGTAAAACATAGTGGAGGATTGGCTGGACATTTCGGCCATGATAAGACATTTGCGTAGTTGAATAGTTCATACTATTGTCTAGGTATGAGAATAGATGTAATAAAATTCATGAACAGATGCAAAATCTGCCAACATACAAAAGGTAAAAGAAAAAACACTAGATTGTATCAACCATTGCCCATACCAGAGAGGCCTTAGGATGCAATAAGCATGGATTTTGTGTTGGGACTGCCAAGAACACAAAGAGGATGTGATTCCATATTTTTGGTGGTGGACAGATTTTCAAAGATGGCACACTTTATCCCATTTCAGAAGACCAGTGATGCGACACATGTTGCAAACCTATTTTTCAAGGAATTTGTGAGATTTCACAGCCTACCCAGAACCATTGTCTCGGACAGAGACACAAAATTTGTTGGTCATTTTTGGAAAACATTGTGGAAGAATTTGGGGATAGATTTTTCCTTTAGCTCGGCTTATCACCTTCAGACAGATGGGCAGACTGAGGTGGTAATCAAAAGTTTGGGAAACTTATTGAGGATTCTGGTCACTCATCACCATAATCAATGGGATCAGATTCCGCCAAAAGAAGAATTTGCATACAACAATTCACCAAAAAGGAGCACTGGGAAGAGCCCATTCCAAATATTGTATGGAATGCAACCCAGGGGAGTATATGAGTTGAGAGACTTCGAACAGAGTGAGATAAAAAGCACTGGACCAGAAGATTTTGTTGCAGAAATGTAGAATCTCCATAGCCAGATTAGGGGGCAATTGCAGAATTATAGCCAGAGTACAAATGTAGAGCTGATCAACATCACAAAGAACTCCAATTTGAAATAGGAGATCAGGTTCTAACACATCTTAGGAAGTAAAGGTTCCCTAGGGGGACATATAACAAGCTAAAGATGAAGAAGATAGGACCATGTAAGATCTTGAGGAAGTTTGATGCAAATGCGTATGAGATTGAGCTGCTAGATGATGTGGGCATATCACCCATAGTCAACATCTCAGACCTGTATCCTTACAGGAACGATGACACAGAGGGATCAATAGATCAAGGGAAGATTCAATGGGAGAAATAAATGCCTATAGCAGAAAAACCACAGATGGAAAAGGTCGTTGATCAGAGGATTGGTAAGAATACCAAGAGGAAGACCTATTTTGAATATTTGGTCAAGTGGAAGGGACACCCAATAGAAAATTCCAGTTGGTAAAGTGAAGCTAATATCCGAAAGCATGGAAAGTCAGTATAGGAGCTCATGGACAGGAGTCCGTGAATTTTTGTCTAGGGGAGTATGATGTAGGAGCATTGTTGATAAGTGCACGTGGTAGGAAAACTCAGCGCTTGAGAGCCAATCCAAAGTCTCAAATGCTAGCTAGTACTGCAAATCTTTTGAAGCGATAGAAAACAAAAGAGGAAAGATCACACGGGTGGAGAAAAAATGAGCACGCGTGACTTGGGAGATTAACCCTAGTCTCAATGTAACCCAAATTAGATAACAATTAGTTTGTTTCTTTTGTATAAAGAGAGATTTTGTATGCCCAAAAGGAGGGTTACGAGAATTATGAGAAAGTAGGAACTTTTGGACGGTAGTTATTTCTTTGATTTTAGATGTAATCGTTTTCTTGATTTTGAATGAAGATAACAGAGAAAAATTGATCCAATGTATGGTGTGAATATTGTTTACAATTTCCCTGTTGATGTCGTTAATGTTTTCGAGAATGAATGAATCTTGCTACAAGTGCATGTAGCTTTGATATGCTTGTATAAATTTTAAAATCACTTTTGTTCGTGAGTCAGTGAAAGGTGTGCACACAGTCCACAAGGATTGCGTTGATAGGGTTTGTTTTGACTCGTAAAGCTCAAGAGAAATAGCGTAATATTTCCTTTGCAAGGAGTGAAAAGTGACTGTTGCAAGAAGTGCACAGTCATCACAAGAACTCAACCTATGTAAAGATCTGTTGCAAAGAGTGAATAGGTATGCAATTCGATGAAGAGTTGAAGTGACTCCGTAAATAAGTCAAAGGATGAGAGTAGAGGAATTCCAGGAGGGTGAGAAAGAATTCTTTTCAAGAATATTTGGATTTGAGTTTGACGAATTTCCCAGAAAATCAAGAAGTGCTTGGGAGATTGAAATCTTTGAGGAGATCAAGCTTAGGAGGGGTAACACTTTCCAAGAAGTGTGAATGAGATCCAAGAAGCGGCCTTGTAGGAAGGATAAAGGTCGAAGCCTTTAAATCTTTCAAAAAATCTTCTAAGTTAGAAGAAGGCGTAAGCTCAAGGGAAAAGATTTGGATCACTCGATCAACGTCTAAACAATGAGGAGCGAGAAGAAAGGAAAATATCTCAGTCGTCCAATATAAGTGCAAAGAAAATATCTCATCCATTCAATCTGAGAGCCAGAGAAAGGACCTTATCCGTTCGATCTACACGCAAAAGGATCGTAGCCGTCCGATCAAGGTATAATGCACTAACCTTAAAGATTTGAAAGTGTACATGAAAATTAGACTTACAAAACTCTGAAATCATCGGAGCTATCCATTTTCAAGGAGGACACGTGGTGAGAGATCAAAATTTCTCTGACTCGTAGAGTGGAAAGGTCAAAGAGTAGAGTTGTGAGAATTCGTGAAGTGCGAACTCGCGAAAATATTACAACCGTTGATCATTCCTGAATCATTGAGACCGTCCGTCGTCAAGGAGGACACGTGGCGAGAGATCAACATTTCGCTGACTCGTGTCTTAAATAAATCAAAGGAAGAGTTACAAGGACTCGTGAAACGTGAATTCATGATTTGATCACAGCCATTGATCGAAGGAGGGAGCTGAATCGTAGATTTGGTCTTGTCGGGAGTTCGTGACTCAGGGACTCAGAGGTAAGACTTCTGAGAACTTGCGAAACGCGAAATCATGATTTGATCTGAGCCATCGGATCAAGGGGAGATCTAGACCATTGAGTGTCCAGGGAGACGATTCACAAGTGTGAACTTGTGAAACACAAAATCTCTAAGTGCTCGAAAGATTGTCCCACGGTCATAGCGAACGGTCACATCAGTGAAGGGGAATAGAGGGCCTAGAATGCACTAGGTTCCTGTTGAGATTTTGGGAGTCAGGAGAGTCAGAGTGACTTGCATGGAAAGACCCGATACACGAAGCCGCGACACACCTTTCAATTAGGTGACTGGTCACAGCCTTGGCCGCATAAAGGGAGGGGCTTAACCAGGAGAGCTAGTGCCTAAATATGCTGAAGCTTAAAGGTGTTAAGGAGAAGGCCGCGGGTTCCATATAACCTGCGATTTAAGGGAAAGAGGGATTGTTAAGTGGAATTAGGTTCTTGAGGGGCCGAAGAGTCAGTTAGACTCAGTTCCTTCATCAATCCTAGACTCGGAGGTCGCACAACCCTTAGGATAGAAGGGGGGGTATGTGAGATCGGAAGAGCGTCGT
>CBVK0100413815.1:0-19235 GCA_900067695.1 Picea abies
ATGATCTTTCATGCAAATTGGGTCCCTGCAATGTCTCCTGGCCATTGATCTTGATGTATCATGATCAACACCACTGTGGGTCCTCCAATCCTTAACTTCATTACATAACCTCAGATCCCAACCACCATGCTCACATAGGATTCCACATGGCAGAATACCAGTGACTAATACGTGGCCCATTCTAATGGGTGACACTTGTCACGTTCCAATTACCATCTCAATCTTCCACGGTTCTAAACCCACTGACATGTGGAACACATCTTATGTGTCCACATCAACTCCAGGTGACATCATCATGACTCACCACTTCGGCTCTTCGAGCTTTAGGAGTTTCAACTCCTCTATGCTCGCTTTTGCCCAGAGCACTTTCTCCCAGAGTTCACGATCTACCGACGCATGTCCTCCTTCACAATCAATGACTATGAGCGACTTTAGCACTTTGAAGCTTTGGGTTTCATCCTTTCTCTTACCTTTGCATTCAGTTTCACCGATGTCGTGAAGTCCAAAGTGATTCCAAGTTACCCTTTCTGCAGTTTCTCCAGATCTAACGGTTGCAAATTTTTTTCCTCTCCTTCAAACAGATCCTATGGCTCCAACACCCCAAGTGTTGAGCTCTCTCTGTGGTCAAATACCACGCCGACTGCATTTTTATTCTATCGCTACTCCTCCCGAGATTCGTAACACGGTCAAGTAACCCCTTGACACTTAGATACATTCTAAGGTTCGAAATTGGTTCCATCCGAACACCATTTCCACTTGAAACATTAGGTTCAAAGATCATTTATCCATCCCATCTAGGCTCAGCGTTGAAACCATGGCTTTGATACCATATTGTAATGTCCCCAACCATTAACCCCACTATCGAGCAATGCTACTACATGGAACATTCACATACATTTATATATAGCATGCATATTAAATCAAATTAATGCATTTAACATAGAATTTCTTCCATCATATATAATTAATGGAATTAGCATTAATTCATTCATTGCAATGGAATACATGATAATATTACAAGCATCAAAAACATGCATTTTAACTGAAATTAAACACATAATGATACTTATCTTTCAAACTGTAGTAACTCCACCAACTACGTGTAGACCTTCCATGAACCTCCTAGCCTTAGACCATGCTTCTCATCATGCTCAGCAATGGGTCACCCTTGAGCTGGGACTAAGATCCACCTCGGGCAAGGGAATCCTAGACTAGGCTAAGGTTATAGGAAAACTGCACAGAGCAGCCAGAAGGATTCTCTCCATGAGCCTTCTTACGCCCACTACTCATGGACTCTCACTCCCCACATGCCTGTTCCACCTAGGAGTATAAACCTTCACAAGCACAGTCCATTGGTGCTTCACCTCCCTCTCTGGGTCTCGGTAACAGGCCGGATCAAGAATTCTCAGAGCTCCATAGCTGGTGCTAGACTCTCTCTGGGAAAAAACCACTTCCCAATAGACTCTCTCACTTGGAGAGAGCTAATCACAGGCCTAACAACCTGCCTCTTCTACCATGGGCCTGATAACCCGCTTCTTCAACCAGTTTCAGCCCAATTCTTGCAAGGTGAGGATAACAACAACACAATTCCACTCAGGAAAAATAGAAGGAAGCAACCCAAAGACAGTTTGGGTATGAAATCAACTCTCTAGGGGTGGATAGGCTGGGCTCACATGATACACAGGTGACACGGTTCAATCCATGGTTTTTCCACTGGTTTCAAGGTGTGTGACAAGAAATTAATGCAGAGGTCAAACACAGACTCAAACGGTTCAGACAATGGATAGGTCATATTCTTAGGAAAACATCTCATTTTTCTGGTTTCAGAGTTGCGTGAGTGTATCCAGAGATTAGACGCAAAGGATGACAGAATGAGGAGCAAACCCCCTCCACGACTGAATTTTGCAGCTTTAATGCATGCTCCCAGGTTGACACCTATCTTCCTGGAGCTGCATGCACTCCATTTTTCATACGTTTCTTTCCAGGAACTTAGGGCAACACTCAACAATTGTCCATCTTATCCTTTTAGGAAATAATACTAAATTATTATCCCTTTTAGAGGTAAGTCCCCTAGCTTAGCCCCTAGGCCCAACACTTAGCCTCTATTTCCAATATTTCATCCCCCTTTCCCTTACCCACTCTGTGGAAACTTAGTCCCCCATCACTCTTTCTTCGTGGTCACTATGCATGAAATGATGTTTATATTTTTATTAATGTTCTCCATAATTACATATACAAAAACAGGCTCATGGCCTTTAACACTTAGGCTCTACGGCCTAATAAACACATAAGCCCACTATCTTATCAACAATCGGCTCACCAGCCTACAAAACATGTTTACAATTCATAATTACAACAAGGCTCTTCCATGGGGATATTACATAGCCCTCCATGGATACTCTAGCTCCAAGTTCTTTTTCCTTCTCTCTACTTGTTGTTCATGCCCAAAAACTAATTGTCTAAAACTGTTGTAACTCCCCATACAAATTTATCTCCTTTGTCTTACTTGCTTGAGTCACGATATTCCCCAAGATGATTGTATTCAAGCCCCATGCTCTCAATAACCATGGGATGCGACTTCTCACACCCATCCTCTTACATGCATTCAATGATTGTCTTTGGGAACACTCAATCAAAAACTAGAGTTTAATACATAGGCATAATAAAATTCAAGAAGGTGGGTGGAATTAATAGACATGGGAAATTCCCCCTTGTACCCCTCTTAGACATTATCCTATACCCTCCCTTCTCTTTTGGATTAATTCATCCCCCATATCTGTCCATATCCCCTTAGCAACTGACATCACATTTTATTATTAAAACTTAGAAATACATTTTGCATATGCATCATTTTTCCGTAGCCACACATTATATCTACATTAAGAATTAATTAAAATGTGGATTATAGTGGAGATGTTACATTCCCCCTCCCCTACAATTTTGCATCGTCCTTGGTGCACACTATGTCGGTATACATATATATACAAATGTACATCACAATGATTAAAGAGATAAAATTTTGCAATTTTATAACTCCAACAACAGTTCCAACCAAAGTATCCTATTCATCCCAGCCCACTAACCCAAGGAATGTACTATTCGTTTATCAAGGAACCTAAGGAATATACCATTCGTTTACTAGGGCCCCTAGCGTAGTTGGATTGGACTATGAGATGTGGTTCTAGAACTCTAGCTGCTCAAAATGGAGTCTTGCATTCTGTTTCCTTCAAAATTGTCAAAAATTTGCGGGGATTCTTCATGCTTCCATGTAGCATCTTCAAGAATGCAACAGGTCCATTAAACCTTTACCAGCCCTATGGATTTGTTCCTGAGCACTTTGAATTTCTAGTCCATGATGCATACTTGTTCCACCTGAAAATCCCCTTCGTGCTACACCTGGATCACAATGAAATCAATTATGTGGTTAGGGTCAGGCACATATTTATTTAATAATGATACACAAAATAAATTATGCACTCTCATGGATGAAGACAATGCTGACATGTATGCAACTAGCCCTTATTTTCTAATATTTCAAAAGTTCCACAATATATTTTTGCCAACTTTGGACAACTTCCTAATCTTTGCGAACTTCTTTTCTCTTTCACTTTTAAAAACACATGTTCACTCACTTTGAAATATTTGAAAACTCTATTCTTGTCTACATAAATTTTTTGTCTGTCCTGGGAAACCTTTAAATTATGCTTAATATTTGTCATTTTTTCTTCCATTTCCTTCAACAAATCTAACCCAATAACTACCTTGTCTACTGGATTATCCCAATTTACTGGTGTGTTACATTTTCTACCATATAATGATTTAAATGGACTCATTTTTAATGAGGCCTAATACCCATTGTTATAAGCAAATTCAACTAAGTGGATATAATCTTCCCACTTTGATGGTTCATCCATCACATACATTCTGAACACGTTCTTAATTATTCTATTTTCCCATCCGACTCTGGGTGATACACTGTACTGAGATTTAGATTTGTCCCAAAATTTTCGAAAAAATATTTCCAAAAATTGGATGTAAACTTTGGGTCTCTGTCTAAAACTATTTCCTTAAGAACTCCATGTAGCCTATCAACTTCTTTCATATATTTTTCTGCAATATTTTCTACCTTGTGTGTTGTATTTACTAGAATAAAATGTGTTGCGTTAGTATATTTATCCACCACCGCCATGATGGAATCATGCTTCTTCACTGTTTTGGGTAGCTTAGTAATGAAATCCACTGTTACAACTTCCCACTTTCATTATGGAATGGGAAATGGCTATAGAATCCATGTTGGATGTCTATGCTTAGTCTTCACTTTCTGACATTCTAGACATCTAGCTATGTAATTAGCCACTTCTTTTTTCATTCCGGGACAAAAATATTGGCTTCAACCACTGTAATTGTCTTCTGATACCTTGGATGTACAACATATGGCACATTATGCATTTCTCTTAGCAGTGCATTTTTCATCTCACTAGAATTAGACACATACTTTGCCTTTGTACATGAGAATTCCATCTTCTTTCAACTCATAATAATTGAATTTTTGCTGAACATTACCTTGTTGTAGTGTTTCTGTTATTTTTATATAATATTGATCTGAATTCGTTGTTGCAATAATTTATCTTTCAAATTAGTCATGTACATGATAATGGATACAATATGTAACTCATGAGCTCTCCTACTGAGTGCATCAACCACTTGTTTTTCCTTGCCTTTGATGTGTTTAATCTCAAAGTCATACTCACTTATAAATTATAGCCATCTAGTTTGTCTGGCATTTAATGTTAGGTGTCCAAACAAATGTTTCAGACCACAGTAGTCTGTCCTTAGCTCAAATTTCCTCCCCATGAGGTAATGTTTCCACATTTTTAATGCATGTACAATTTGTGCTAAATATAGATTGTGGATAGCATAATTCCTTTCGTTCTCTTTTAATTTTCTGGACTCATAGCATACCGCACGATCCTTTTTTGTGAGGACCCCACCAAGCCCTTCCTTGCATGCATCAGTGCACACAACAAAATATTTATCTAGATCTGCAATGTTCATTATTTTCACACTTGTAAATATGTCTTTTAGCCATTGAAAGCTCTCTTCACACTAGGAATTCCATTCAAATTTCACTCCCTTCTTCCACAAATAAGTGATTGGGCTTACAATATTTGAGAACCCTTTTATGAATCTTCGATAATAAATAGAAAGACCCATGAATGATATGAATTTGTTCATATTTATTGGTGTTGGACATCCTCTAATGACCTCTCTTTTCTTGGGATCCAGTACTATCCCTTCTACTAAAATAATATGCCCCAAGTAGTGGATCTTCTTTTGATAACATATGCACTTACTTATCTTGGCATATAATTTATGTTCTCTTAAAACATGCAACACCTTTCTTAAATGTTGCTCATGTTCCTCTTCTGACTTAAGAGTAGATGAGTATCTCATCTAAAAAAATAATTACAAACTTGTTCAAGTACTCCTTGAACACTCTATTCATTAGGAACATAAAAACAACTGGGGAATTTTATAGTCCAAATGGCACTATTGTGAATTCATAATGCCCGTATCTTGTTTTGAATGTTGTCTTGTTGATGTATTCTTCCTTTATCCTCACTTGATGATAACATGATCTCAATTCAATATTGGAAAAGATTCTTGCACCTTTCAGCTGATCAAATAAGTCATCATAGTACAAGGAAAAGACCCTATAGCGGAGGTTTTTGTAGAATCCCCTACAAAAATAGCCCAAAAATTCGTTTATAGCGGAGGTCACTAGTGGAGGTGTGCGGGAGGATGTTTTAGCGAACATTTTTTTAACAACCTGTGTTTATAAGACTCTACCGCATCGGTGCACCACCATATATAAACACACCTATGTTAATAGAAAATGGTGCATCATTGCAAAGTTATTTAAAAATAAATAAAACAACGATGCACATCATATAGAAGTAGATCGAAAGCACCGGTGCACCCTAAAAGGGTGCACCGGTGTGCAACAAACAGGTTCATCATCCTGTGTTTTTTCTTCCAAAATGAATACTAGTGTGCCATTGTCCCCTTGCAATACCGGGGCACAACAAACAATTCCACGGTCTGCATGTTTTTGTTAAATGCATAGCGGTGCAACTTTGTCCTAGTGATGCACCTTTGCATTCCATACGAGGCACCACCACATGTTTTTAAAAAGAAACGGAACACTATATACATTGATTAGCACTGGCGCGCTTAACTTTCAGGCACCAGAACAAGGTTTAAATAAAACCGGTGATAAAAAATATCACGGGCTTGGTGCGTATGCAATGCATGCATCGGTGCGCAAAAAAGAACTGCACATACTACGTTTTTTTAAAAATAGACCGGTGCACATTTATCATGAGGGTGCCTTGGTGCACTCCATTTGGTGCATCATCACAATGTTTTTAAAAAGTAATGATTCACTATCTTCCATTGTGCGCATCAACGCGCTTACCTCGAGCGCACTAGAACGGGGTTAAATAAATTAAAAAAACCGGTGGTAAAATAATATTTTTACCATTTCTAGTGCAACGAAGTTCTCAAGCACCAATGCCTCTTTTTCCCAATTGAAGCACACTGCCATCAACACTTACGTTGCTTGCATCATTTCCGTTTGATGCTCAATTCATGGGATTCCAATTTTTCCATAGGGTGGGAAAATTTCACTTTTTTCACTACATCCCAACGATGCCTCCTCGGCGAGAAAATGTTTGGGTAAATTCTTTATTTCTTTGCACATTGTCTTTTTAGTGGGTTAAATTTTTAAATTGAGTTAAATTTGCATTGTTTTTCAATTATTATTATTATTATTATTATACTTTGTGCGGTCCGTTCGAGTCATTCGACTCACATTGCGCACGGTGCGCCCTGCAAATTTTATAGGGCACAACGAGCATGTATAGTCTGTTTTCGATGGTGCAAACGTATTACGGAATGCACCAGTGTGTACTTACCAAGGATGCATCGGTGTGTCCAAAGTAACAGACGCACCGTCCAAAATACATAGTTTCCACTTAACGATGTGTCGTTTGTATGTATGCACCAGTGCATTCATAAAACTATACGCATCGTTGAATGGCAGATTTTTATTTTCATCTGTGCATGAAAAATAAACGCATTGGTGCATTTATGATAACGAACACACCGGTGCGTTTATTTGAATGCACCGACATAAATAAATAGTTTCTTTTCAACGGTGTGTTGGTTATAGGGAACGCACCGGTGCATTCATAAAATATATGCACCATTTAAAATATAAAAGTTACATTTGCATGGTACGTCCTTTATATGTACGCACCAATGCTTTCATAAAACTATGCGCACATATAAATGGAAACTATTTATTTTCACCTGTGCGTTTCGAAGAAACACACCTGTGTGTTGTTTATAACGAACGCACTAGTGCATGTATTATGAACGCACCAACGGAAATAAATAGTTTCCATTTAATGGTGTGTTGGTTATATGGAATGCATCGACACATTTATAATACTATACACACTGTTTAAAATAGATAGTTGTTCGAGCAGTGCATCATTTATATGTAACACACTGATGCATACATAATAATAGACACACCATGGAAAATAGATAATGTTATAGAGGTGCATATAACGCATCGGTGCATACACAAATTGTTATGCACTGGCTAAAATAAATTTCACTTTTCATGCAGTGCGTAAGATATGTGTGTGCACTGTGGGTGGTGTGTTACTGTTTTTTAGGCGCATCAAAGATGATGTTTTTTTTTTGACAAAATTTATGTTTGCATATTTTGAAATAAATTTCTCATTTACTGAAAAAAAGTTATGTTTTTATGTATGATGCTGATTTAATTTATATGTTAATTATGTAGATACATCAGCGCATGGAGGAGAAACAACAAAGACCAGACCAATACAATATGGTTCAGGAGTGGGAGGCCAGAGAGAGGGAGAGATATTTGTACCCTCGCCCTAGTACTGCAGCTACGTAGCTCCTCTTGAGGAATGTAGGCCTCCTCAAGTACTACGAGGAGGCTACATCCCTGAAGGGGAATTCCGCCCTTCTTGCGCAACTCATCCATCGATGGGATGGCCATCAACATGCATTCAAAGTTGGTCCTCATCAATGGTATCATCCCACTAAGAAGGATATTTATTTTATAACTGGGCTATATAGGAGAGGGGAGGATTTTCCCCAGTTTCATGATGTCCCAGTGGGTGTTGCAACTGAGAGTCAACTTGCCTACTCTCATAGGTATATTGCACGCGATATACCTTCTCCTGGTGATTTTCAGGTGGTTGGTGGACAATTATAGATCACCTCGTTCGGTGCCTCTCACTAATACTATCGACCATTTCACACTTTATTGGTGATTGTCAACGCATTAGTTGCACACTTTTATATTATGTGGATTATTTGATACAGATGCCACAATTTATTAGGTGGTCTACCATTTTCTTGAGGCAGTTTTGTATAACACTGGATATATGTCATGCTATGATAGATGGTAGGGTGAACTTCCCATTTTCTTAAGAGTTATTTTGTTTATTTTTTGAGAGGTTTCCAGAGACGAGACCTAGTTTTGTCCATTGGCCTCCTACGCCGGTGACCAAGGTGCAGATGCACATGTGGGGAAAGATGATACCTAAGAGGGGCATGCCCAATTTTCCAGCTAGGATTTCTAGGGAGGAACTTGATCTATTATCCGGTGAGGCAGATCACGTTTTCGTGATGGTGTCATGCCATTACGCGGGGATGGATTGGTGAGGATGTCTCAAAATCCTATTTACAGAGGATGAGCCACCATATGCTCGAGGTAATATTTAAATTAATCTTTTACTTTCATTTTATTGTCTTACTTAATTTAAATAAATTTTATTCTAGCATGTTCTTTAACTCACGAAATCCCACCATGTAGCCTTGGCCCTTCAGCAATCGACGTTCGACATTTTATGTTGGACGTTCCTATATTGTACCACACCCCACATCTTCCAAACTCCTGAATTTATCCAAACTCTTGGAGTCCCGAACATGTCATCAACCATGTTGACCAAGCATGCATGAACTAGAATCTGACACGTGATGAGGGCCAAGGGTGACACGTGTCCTCGATAGAGGTGATATTTGTCATGCTCTAACATGCATAAAGGGGTATGTGCATCGTCCATATCTGGGTGACACTTGGCACACGTAATATGGGTCCATGTCACCTTGAATGACATTAGTATGCCACATCATCTTGGACTGATAGTTGCCCAAATCTTCTATCTCATGGTCAGTAAGAGCCCACGTAGATCCATAGATCTACAACTCCCGTTACATTGAGGCTCTGGGCTTCAGATTTTTCCAAATCCTCTCATTGCGAATCCTCGAAGAGCTAATTCTCCAGACTCTCTAATTTGGTGCCAAGTGTTCTCATCCTACCAATGGCCGAAATTCATTTCGGCATTTGCAACTTCGACAGTTTTCACACTTCGTAGACTCTTGGCTAGGTTCCTCTGGAGTACAAAGTCTCCGAACTACGGGATCACTTTCCACATACCCACTCATACAACAGTCCTAGTTCAACGGGCAACCTTTGAAAATGGACAAGTAGGACCATGTGTCACTCCACGACACGTTTCTGATTGGTTGGGTAATTGAGGGTGGTTTCTTAGATCGACGGTTGAGAGGGATCCCAAAGGATCCAAAGATTGTTGGTCCACGTCACTTCAACAATTCGACATTCAGGAGTTTTTTGTGTATCTCTTGGCTTTCCCTCCATACCATGTCGGATCTATTTCCACATGTACCTAGCATATAGCAGAGCTCCAGGGGAAACTCATGTGTCCCTATATCGCCGAATACCCAGACTTTTGGATAACCGTTGATCTGTGGACACGTGTCCCTCGATTTTCAACGGTCCCGATTTACTTCACCACTCCAACATTCGGGATTTTTCGGCGGTATATCACTTCTATTCTCCCGAAGTAGGACTTCGTTGAAGCACTTAATGCTTCCTCTCCTAAGTTCAATCTAACTATTGAGAGGGTTCTACTCTAGATCCCCATATCGACGGACTTTATAAATTCATGACTTTGGCCTTCGACTATTTTTGAGGGTTGTGGAATCATAAGTTTCGAATTCCTGAAGCCGGAAGAGCTAGCCCCTTTCGGACTAACTCAAGGTTCCCAGGCCCTAGTCACATAGGTCTCTCGGAAAATCTTATGGGCTAAGATCAAATCCCTTTTTCAACAAAGGGGTTAAATACATGGGCATGATCCCTCGATCAGATGGGTGGATATTTTGAAGGGAAAATGCCCTTGTCCCATAGAGATGAACTTGACATTCCCGCTAAGGCGAATTCAAAGGATCGACATGACTTAGGCATTTTAGTTACTCCTACCCTGACTCTCATGCAGACTCACATCCCATGACTCTCTAGCAGCTAAACTGAGATAAATCAAATATTATATAGATATAACAGTTTATAGAAAACAAAGAGAATTTCTAATAACTGTTGAAATACTGAAATAGTTATTAAAAAACACAGACATTTCATCATCACATCCAATATATTACATAGAGTATGAAAATACTTATCAGAATTGGAAAATGTGAAGCAACTTCTGAAAGGGGTGCCTGTTTCCTCCCAACCATAGGCACAACCACTCCTATGATATTTACCATTGGCCACCCTTGAGCTAGACAATGATGCTCTGAGAGAGATTCTTTCTCTTTGGTCCATGATAGTTAGGGATGAAGGTCACTCTCCTCCTCCCACATGAAATTGGAAACTGGCTTTCTCTACTCCAATCAAGGAGGTCTGCACGAGTACTTCTTTATTCACTCGTCAGCCTCGTTTATCAGCTTGTAGCCAAACCCTTCCTATGGCTTCTTTAAGCCGAAATGAGCTTATTGCTTGGATTTTTCTCTCAACTCAAGAGTCAAAGTATATCCCCCTTCTCTTCTCAGGAGAGTGTTTTCTCTACTTTGTTATCTTGCATATCTATCTTTGTACCTGAATTACCTCCTTTCTTTCCTTCCTCAACAAGGTTGCATGGGTCTGAATCCCAATTCATGGTCATCCATGGAAGCCTTACATATGGGTACCCTACCCCATCTCTTCATTAACTCTTGAGGATGACCTTTCAATTACCAGCTTGACTGGTAATTTATTTTTGGGTCAGAGGACTATTGAACAATTACAACCAGTAGGTACTGGTGTAGTGAGGGCCATATCAATCATTATTGGTTTCCCCTCACCATATCTCTTATAGCATCCTATTATATCTTGGAAAACTCCCCCCCTTTCAATATTTATGCAACACATATTCAATTTCTATTAATAACAAAAAATTCATACATTGACCCTTTTTACACAAAGGTTCATCAAATCAAACATTCACACATATTTAGTCCACTATAGTCTCTTGGATAGTTATAGTTATATTTACAAGCTTGGGGAAACAAGGTTATTACAATCCTGTCCCCCTTAAAGGAACATCATCCTCGATGTTCTATCTATGGATGTGCTCTGTATGTACAAAAGTAAACAAAAATGGATATGCCTGTTTAATGGCATCCTCCATTTTCCATGTAGCCTCATCTAGGCCAAAGTGTTTCCACTTCACCTTAACCTGTGCAATGGTTATGTTCCTGATTGGGGTGTCCTTCCTGTCTATTATGCATTGAGGTTCTGGTAGGAATTCTCCCTTGGGTTCCACCTAAATCACAAACCAGTCAATAATATGAATAGAATCATGTACATACTTCTTTAATAAAGAAACATGGAAAAAATTATGTGCCTTCACTGTGGGAGGAAGTTCTAGCCGATAGGCTACTGGTCCCACTCTATCTAAAACTTCAAAGGGTCCACAATATTGAGGTGCCAACTTGGAAAAACCTCCCATCCTCAAAGATATTTTCTTGGGTCTAACTCATAGATACACATGATCCCCTTCTTTGAACTCCCTAGGAGTCCTTTTCATGTTTGCATAGCTCTTTTGTCTATTCTGGGCTATCTTCATATTTTTCCTGATCTAAATCACTTGTTGTTCCATTTCCTTTAACATATCTAGCCCGATCGTAACTATGTCTACTGGGTTGTTCTAGCTAATTGGAATGTTGCATTGCCTTCCATAGAGGGCTTCAAAAGGGATCATTTTTAATGACTCTTGATAGCCATTGTTGTAGGCAAATTCTACCAATGGTAGGTATTCCTCCCACTTCTTGGGTTGATGAATTACATGCATCTTCAACATGTCTTCTAATACTTGGTTTACCCTCTCTGTCTTCCCATCAGTTTGGGGGTGATAGGTTGTAATAAAGAGTAATTTTGTTTCAAAACCAACAAACAAAGATTTCCAAAAGTTGGAAGTAAATTTGGTATCTCTATCGGATATAATTTCCTTAGGCATGCCATGAAGTCTAAATATTTATTTCATGAAAATGATGGCAATATCTATTGCCTTTCAAGTTGAATTGATGGGTATGAAGTGATAAACCTTTCTTAGTTTTTCCACAACTAGCATGATGGCATTGTTTTGTTTGGTTGATCTTGGTAATCCTATGATGAAATTCATGGAGATGGTTTCCCATTTCCATTCGGGAATTGGTAGGGGTTGTAACAATCCTGCTAGGTGACGATACTCTACCTTGACTTGCTGATATTATAGACACTTAGCTAAGTAATCAGTTATGTCCTTTTTCAATCCGGGCCAATAAATAGTTTCCTAGTGGCCGTGATCATTTTCTGATAACTAGGATGACCAGTATATGGTATTTTTTGTAGTTCATCCATTATGAACCTCTTCAAGTCGTCACAATTTGGAATATACAATATGCTCTTGTAGGTCAACAAACCATCATTAAGCATTTGATAACCTTCATACTTCAGCCCTGTGGGCTCTTTCTTTAGGTATGATGTCACGGTTTGGAAAAATGCATTTGTTTCTTGTGCACTTTTGACCCACTCTTTGATGCCTAATTCACTAGTTCTTACAACTACCAAGTAAACCACTTTCATACTTCTACTAAGGGAATAAGCCACCCTATTCTCCTTTCCTTTGATATGTTTGATTTCAAAATCAAACTCACTAAGGAGAGCCATACACCTAGCTTGTATCACATTGAGTTTTGGTTGGTCAAACAAATACCTCAACCCACTATGGTATGTCATAAGTAAAAATATTCTACCTAAGAGGTAATGTCTCCACATTTTTAAAGCATGTAGTATGGAAGCCAATTCCATATCATGGGTCACATAATTGACTTCATGCTCATTCAATTTTCTGGATTCATAGAAAATCAAATGTCCTTCTTGCATAAGGACTTATCCGAGCCCTTCCTTGCAAGAATATATACATACAAGGAAGTCCTTGTTCAGGTCTGTAATCTTCAAAACAGGGGCATTGGTTTGAAGGTATTTCATCTCTTGAAATATTTATTCACATTTTGATGTCCAAATGAATTTAACCCCCTTTTCCTGAAGGGAGGTGATTGGGCAACCAATCTTGGAGAATCCTTTTATGAATCTCATATAGTATCCTGCCAGGTCCATAAAGGATCTGATATCAGATACATCCTTTAGGGTAGCCCAATCCACGATGGATTTAATCTTGTCAAGATCGACTACCACTCCTTCCTTAGAAATAACATGGCCTAAGTAATGGACTTGTTTTTGGAAAAGTCACACTTACTAAGCTTAGCATTGAGATGATGTTCTCTTAGTACTTGGAGTACTAGCTTGAGATGTTCTTCATGCTCTTCCCTATACTTGGAATAGATTAGGATATCATAAATGAAAACCAATACAAACCTATCCAAGAACTTTTTGAATACGTTATTGATTAAGCACATAAAGTGGCTGGTGCATTGGTAAACCCAAATGGAACCACCACAAATTCATAGTGACGATATCTTGTCCTAAATGATTTCTTGTGGATGTCTTCATCTTTAATTCAGACCAGATGGTATCCAGATCACAAGTCAATATTGGAGAAGATATTGTAGCACCCCTTAATTGGTCAAACAAGTCATCGATCCTAGTTAAGAGATACTTATTCTTGGTGGTCATATTATTGAGTTGTCTATAATCTATGCATAGTTTGAGTGTGCCATATTTATTTTTCATAAACAAGGTTGGTGCTCCCCATGGAGACACGCTAGGTTGAATATATCCTTTGTCCCATATCTCCTTCAGCTGTAGTTTAATCTCAACTAGCTCTAGTTTACTCATTCTATAGGGTGTTCTAGACAGTGGTATTTCTCCTGGTACAAGTTCTATTGAAAAGTCAATATCCCTTCTTAGTTGTAGACCTAGTACCTCTTCTGGGAATACATATTTATATTATCTTAATATGGGATGGTTCTCTAGTTTGGGTTTTTCATTCTCAATAGAGTTTAGTACTTGTATTTCATACAAGGGACATCCCTTTCTGCAATACTTCTTCACTTGGAGGGATGATATTTGTCTCACCGAGACAGGATTTTGAATCCCTTGTAGGGTTACCCTTCTTCCTTCTTCATTTTCACAGTCCAAAGTTTTACTATAATAGTCCAACTTGGTTTTGTGCTAAGACGACCAGTCCATGCCAATCAATAGGTCATAAGATCTTAGGGGGAGTATGTTTAGGTTCACTTGGGTGGGCAACCCACTTATAATAATTTGGCATGCTGGTATGACCTCTCTTACTTTTCTTTTGGTTCTAGTGGCTAGTTGTACCAACCATTATTTAACATGTTTAAATTGTTGCAATTTACATTTCTCAATAGTTTAAGGGGAAGCATAACTCAAATTATAACCAAGTTCAATTAAAATGGAAACATGATGGTTGGCAATTGTACCTTCCATCTCCACCACTGAAGCTTGGTGGTCAAATTTTATATTATCCAAGGTGACATAAATTTGTGGCATGATTCTTGCCACATCATTGACTATGGTAGCCTCTTGGATGTTGTATACCCTCCCATTGTTGTATTGCCTATGCGGATAGTCCCTCAACATATGTTCCTCTCCACAACCCCAACATTTCAAGGGTTCTCTCTTTGTGTTATCAGTCTTGCTTGGAGTTTCTCTGAATGGTTTATTTGGGATGGAAAATTTTTCTGATACACACTTTTGGCAGGATAGCTCATCGTAGAGCTCTTACAACAGTTCTTAAATATCGAGGATTTAAACCCATTCTTATTGAATCCTGAATTATTTTTCTTCTTCCAGTCTTCATGGGGTTCTGTCTTATTATTGAATTGCTCATAGCAATACCTTGCTTTTTGAAGAGTATTTTCTAAATTCTTTGGCTCATCAAACTCAATTCTATCCCAGTAGGACTGTTAATCCACTAATAAATCGTTGCATATTTACTTTTTCATCCTTTATATAGGGCACATACCTCATAAGCTCAAAGAATTTGTTGATATATTTATCTATGGTGAGTTGTCCCAGCTTGAGTTCATAGAAATCATTGGTCTTTCCATCAAAGTACTTTTCTGAAAGGTACTTCTTCTTGAAGTATTTCTCAAACTATTTCCATGACAAGTCCTTCTCATGGATTCCTTTCACATTCCTAAGGTCCTCCCACCAAATGGAAGCTTTCCCATTCAGGTTGAAAATGGATATCTGAGCCTTTAAGTTTTCATAGTAGTCATGGAATATGAAGTACTTCTTCAAGCCAAGTAGCCAAACTTCTGCTTCTTCCCCCTTCTTAATCTCTCCAACGAAGGTGGGTGGTTTGGATTTCTTGAAATCTTTAGGGTCATGAATCTTGGATTGTTTCCTCTTATTTCTTCTCATATGGGAATGAGAACTAGTTTTTCCACTTGAAGATTCCTTGGAGTTGTTAGCGTCCTCACCAGAGGAATCTTCCATTGAATGTCTCTTGGTTCCATGTTGGGACTTCTTTGAGGTTCTCCTCCTGGTGTGGCCACTTTCAGGACCATGCTTATGTATCTCAGGTGGACTTGGAGTTTTCTTAGTATGATGTCTTTGCACATGACTGGAAGCTGGACCATGTTGCAGTTGCCTTTGTATATATGATAGACTTTGTAGTAGGACCGCATTAATTTTAGTCTGCCTTTCTTGCTCATTGATTAGCCTTTCATTGTCAGCCTTATAACTCTGTAATTCTTCCATGAGGCTTCTTACAGTTTTGACCAAATATGGAGGGGTTTCCACCACCCTCCTTTCATCAAATTCTTCCTCTCTATTGTGGGAGCTCTCCCCCAACTCCTGATGTGTCACCATCATTTACGTTGTAGTTCTCCGGTTCTTCACTGACTTCTTGAGTGATGATAATTTTTTTTATGTTAGTTACTAGTCTACTAATTCATGAACAACACATATCATTACAAGGTGAAGTCAGTTCTTTATTTGGAAATGTTAGCAAACTACAATGCAGACTTCTAAAACATCTATCAATAATAGAAGGTGTCATTCCTCTCTTCAATAGAGGTTTAGACAAGTTTCTTATAGAAGGGGGGTAAGGTAGGGTGTTACCCCATATGTTCTCTAATCATTTTTTTATGCGACTCATGCATGAGCCCAAGCAGGCCAAGTGTTGTTTCCATGCTCTGATACCAATTTTTAACACACCCAACCCCTTAATTACCCTTTCTAGAGATGGGGCATTGAATTTTCTCTTTTCCTTGGTTCATTTTCAGTCCCTTACCAAGAAAAACCCTCTTATTTTTCTCCCTCGAAGTTTACATCTCCCATTACGCACTTAAACCAGCTAGTGGGGTCCTCCTCGTGACCTTAGGTTGGAAACCAAGAGCTAAGAGTCTGCTTAGAGAAGGCTTCGGCACTTCGGAACTCCCAGACTTCAGGAGTTCCATTGGTGTTGTCAAATTCCCAGATCGATGAACAGTGGAGGAAATCAACAGTCCACGTCCTCCGTTGAGATCCTATGGTTAAAAAGGGGGGCTTCGATGTTCATAGTTTTATGTTGAATGTTCCTTTTTGGCATTGGAATGTTGGAAATCAATGGTCTTTGTTCTATGTTTTCGGTGTTTTGATGATTGATGATCGCCATTGTACCTTCCTTTACCATACTATGCCCAAAATTGTCGAAATCCTGAAATCCTACCACGTAGCCTTGGCCCTTCGACAATTGACATTCACTATTTTATGTTGCACATTCCTATATTGTACCATGCCCCACATCTTATGAAATACCGAAGTTATCCAAAATCTTGGAGTCCCGAACACATCATCAAACATGTTGGTGAGGTGAGCACGAACCAAAATATGAAACGCAGTGAGGGCCAAGGGTGACACGTGTCCTCGATAGGGGGTGACACGTGTCATGCTCTAACTTGCATAAGGGTTATGTGCATCATGCTTATCTGGGTGATATGTGGCACATGTAATATGGGTGCATGTCACCTTGAATGACGTCAGGAGGCCATGTCATCTTAGACTGATAGTTGCCTAGACCTTCAATCTCATAGTCAGTAAGAGCCCACGTAGATCCATAGATTTATAACTCCCATTTCTTCGCGGCTCCAGGCTTCAGAGTTTTCCAACTCCTCTCATTTCGAATCCCTGAAGAGTTAAGTCTCTAGACTCTCTAATATAGAACCAAGTGTCCTCATCCTACCAATGACCGAGATTCATTTTGACATTCACAACTTCGATGGTTTTCACACTTCGTAGACACTTGGCTAGTTTCCTTCGGAGTATGAAGTCTCCGAACTACAGGATTGCTTGCCATGTACCCACTCATCCAATGGTCCTAGTTCAATGGACAACCTTTGACAGTGGACAACTAGGACCATGTGTCGCTCCACGACGTGTTCCCGATTGGTTGGGTAATTGAGGGTGGTTCCTTAGATCGATGGTTAAGAGGGATCCTGAAGGATCTGAAGATCAACGATCCACGTCACTTCGACAATTTGACATTCCAAATTTCAACGTGTATCTCCCGGCTTTCCCTCCGGACCATATTGGATTTATTTCCACGTGTACCTAGCATCTATGGCTAGGATTTACTTCATCTTGCAGATCTTTGGGGAAAACTCGCTCGTCCCTATATCACCGAATACCCGGACTTCCAGATAATTGTTGATCTATGGACATGTGTCCCTCCATTTTCAATGGTCCCTATTTACTCTAAGTCTGATCTAACGGTTGAGAGTGATCTACGTTGGATCCCTAGATCGAGGACCCTTGTCAATTCGTGACTCCGACCTTCATCTATTTTTGAGGGTTGTGGAATCATAAGTTCTGAAGTCCCAAAGCCGAAAGAGATAGCCCCTTTTGGACTAGTGCAAGGTTCCCAGGCCCTGGTCACATGGGTCTCTTGGAAAATCTAGTGGGCTAAGTGCAAATCCATTTTGCAGAAAAGGGGTTAAGGACATGGGTATGAGCCCTTGGTCATATGGGTGGATAGTCTTAAGGGAAATTCCCTTCTCCCACAGAGATGAACTTGACATTCCCGCTAAGGTGAATTCAAAGGATTGGTAGGACTTCGGCATTTTAGTTACTCCTACCCCAACTCTCCTACAGACTCACATCCCATGACTCTCTAGTAGCTAAACTGAGATAAATCAAAGATCATATAGATATAACAATTTACATAAAACAAAGAGAATTTCTAATAACTATTTAAATACTGAAATACTTAATCATAAACATAGACATTTCATCATCACATCCATTATATTACACGTAGTATGAAAATACTTATTAGAGCTGGAAAATGTGAAGCAACTGCTAAAAGGGGTGCCCATTTCCTTCCAACCATAGGCACAACCACTCCTATCAAATTTACATTGGCCACCCTGAGCTAGACAATGATGCTTTGAGAAAGGTTCTTTTTCTTTGGTCCACGACAGTCAGGGATGAAGGTTACTCTCCTCGTCCCACATGAAATTGGAAACTGGTTTTTTCTACTCCAAGCAAGGAGGTCTGCACGAGTACTTCCTTAGTCACTCGTCAACTTCATTTATCATCTTGTAGCCAAACCCTGTCCGTGGCTTCTTTCAGCCAAAAAAATCTTATTTCTCAACTTTTCCTCTCAACTCTAGAGTCGAAGTATACCCCCCTTCTCTTCTTGAGAGAGTGTTTTATCTACTCTGCTATCTTGCAGATCTGTCTCTGTCCCCAAATTACCTCCTTTCTTTCTTTCCTCAGCAAGGTTGTGTGGGTCTGAATCCCAATTCGTGGTCAGCCCTGGAAACCTTACAGATGGGTACCCTGCCTCATCTCCTCATTAACTCTTGAGGATGGCCTTCCAACTACCATCCTA
>CBVK0100413816.1:0-19234 GCA_900067695.1 Picea abies
CCCTAGTTTCTCAGGCTACATCTTGAGGGAAGATCCAACTCCCCAATTCTTTGGATACAACTAGAAGGAGGCTACAACCCCCTATGTTCTTCGACTACAACCCCCTATGTGTCCGTGCTCTTCCAGGATGGGGTTGGTTTCAAGGGGTCAGATTTTAATGCAGGCTGCCGAATTATGTAGGAAGGAGTTGGCCACGAGAACATCGATGTTGGTTGAAGGAAATCAGGGGTGACTGTTACAGGCAGGTCTTTAGAGACATTTTTGGTGATATGGAAATTTTCCTTTAAGACAGAGAAACCTGGAGGCGACTGAGGATGACCATGTCAATGCTAGTTTCCTCCACAAGCTTCAACCACAACATTACTAAGATGAAATTCATGTTGTTGCACCAGAGGGTTCTTCCCTTCTTCCAGCGCGTGACGAGAGAGGCAATTGCCCTTGACTTGGAGGAAGTTTTCCATTGTTACACCTTCACCAATGTCTCTCTTTTCTTTCTCGGCTTTGACCTCTATGGCCCTCGACCTCCAACCGATTCCTTTCACAAAGACATGGTCGTCTACATACACGCAGTTGTTACGACTGTTATTTCTCCTTTTGCATTTGCTCATTCCGTTGTGTTTTTTTTCTCTATTAATTTTGATGCAATTTTAGATGACCCATATTTTCGCACTAGGTTTGCTGGGATACATAATTACCATAGGACTGGTCCACTTAGTTTTACATGGTCTGTTAGTTTTTTCATGGCATCTTTGGCTATCATTTATATACTGAAACTGTAAGGTTGTTGTATATACTCACGCTTGTGATTGATCAAAAATTTTATTACACTAGTTTGAAATACACTTCTCAAACATTTGCTTGCGCAACGAGCAATGTGATACCTGCAATGAATTTTGTTATGGAAGCTTTGTTTAGGTAACGTTAGTGATAGAACATGATCCTTCCATATGGGATTTGGGATGGAAAATGATTTTTTCATCGTATTCACAATGCCAACTTCCTCTATCTACAAGATTGATAGCCATTTGGTAATATTAATTAGGATAGTTGGTTCCATTCCATCTGAGTTTGATGCATGCACAAAAAGCCAGAAGAATATATTAAATTTAGAATACTTTATCGGATGTAGAAAGCGTGATATTATTCGAAAGTATACACATTTCTCTCTTGCAACAAAGTATATTCATGGTGTCGCTATTATTTATGTTACACATCCCCGCACTTTCATGTCACAGTAGGCTTCGAAAATTCATTCATATGAGGATGAAATGAGAACAAGGAGCATAGTAGATATTATGGAGGAACAATGTTACAAAGAAATATTGATGCGAATTGAGACGTATGATGGTCTAATTAAAGTCAAGGCGAGGGGTCCGTTGGTCTAATTGAGGTACCTACTATGACCTTGTTGTCTACTCATATTGACAAAAGAAAAACTTAAATTTGTTCTGAAATTATTTGGTTCTTTTCATAATTAAATTTAAAATTGAATCTATCACCTTAGTATAAACACATTTAAAACATAATTTATCACCTTAGTATAAACACATTTAAAACAATGTATATCATCCTAGTATAAAAGCCAACATTTTGGTTGTTTTGAAGGCTATTTTTAATGATGCAAATTTCATTTTTCAATCACTATAATGGTGAAGTAGAAATGTTCAAATTGTGTGTTTTCTGTATGTTGGGGGTTTTTGAATCCATGCATGGCATCAACATAATCAGTTTACGATGATTTCAGTATTAACCATATAACCATATTTTGTTAGCTAGTTATCCATCTACATTACATTACATCATCATGGATGTTTTTGATGGTTGATAAAGTGGATCATCTGATTTTTCTAAAGATACAATTTTAAGAATAATTATCTATTTATTGTGGTGTGGCTTGCAGATTGATTCCTGCAGCATTAAGTTGATCCATTCAGGTTTCCATGAGCTAGTTTCTTGTACCGATGCTTTACTAGAAGACATTGAGGTTGTTGAATTTATTGTTTGGGTGTTTCATTGCCTAGTTAAGCATGATGAGAATGGAACTCAATGCTGGAGTGTAACAAATAAGCACAAAGAGCAGAGGAAGCCTTAACACCGACATATTCTACAAACACCTAAAGAAGGTACTTATTTTTAAGAAACTATTGTATTCTTAAATTCTGAAAATTTCAAGCCTTTTTAGCAGTAGAAGTAAAATCATTGAGTATTGAGTATTGTTAGCAGGAGGGAGAAATAATCCTTTTAAATAAAATCAGGAGCAGGAGCACATGGAAGAAATACCTGAGAGGCCAAATCATTGATGCATAACTCTGGTATCTGGTATGAACACATAGTGCTTGAATTTCTCCCACCGAGCTACAACTTCAATACTCGCAGGGACCAACTAGCAACCACAAATGAATCGGGTAGGAAGATTGAATCACAATCTCATAGCCAAATATCGCATTGCCTTGCCCTCACAACTTGCATCGCCTTACCCTCACAACTTGCATGTTGCATGCATGTGTGCGCCCACTCGTATGATGTTTGGCTTGACACACTGAAGCAGAAAGCCCATGTTAGACAATTTTTTATTTTTAAATTAATTTATAATTGTGACAATTTCATTGGCACATACTTGGGATAATTATGTCAAATCATGGCTTATGAACCAATAAAAATTCCATAATTTCAATTGGAAAAATAAAATAAATAATTTCATTCTTGAAAAAATAAAAATAATAAAGGATTTTAAAAAATTGGGTAAGTAAATTAATATGAAGTGAGAATTCCAAACAACACCTAAAATGGACCAAATAATACTAAGTCAGCGATAGTTGACCACAAAGCCATTGCTATAGTCCCTAGTCCCTTGCTTGAGGCAAGGACTAATAAACTTTGTACCTATATTATATATCATCATGTTTAAGTTATGATGTTGGATGAGATTGCATTTTTACATTCAACAACTTAAGACATTTTTTTGTTTCCAAGAAAAAAATAACGCAAATTTATATTAGGTATAATTTTTTTTACATCAACACAGAGACATGAAAATAGTCCCCACAACAATCCAATATAATTGGTGACGGGAGGAAGCAACAAAAAACTGAACTATTAGTAATAGGCAGAAGGGAAAGAGCAATGTGCCGGCTGAAATAACTGAAGGATGCTAGAGTGGTAATCTGGCAGAAAAATACTGCTCATCTCTGGCTGAAAAAAGCAATGTGGGGCTGCACTCAGTGTTATTTACCCTTCACCAACCCTTGACAATTCAAAGATATTAATGCAAGAGGACTGACTCTCCCGACCACTGTCCGAGTGGTAAACGGTTAGTCTTCCTTCGATTTTTGTTAGAGCTCTTTTAGAGAGGGCATCGGCTTCTTTAGAAACTTAAAACACCTTACAATAAGTACAATCACACGCCTTAAAACGCATTAAGGTATGCACTTTATACACTGTGTATAAGCTTTGCCATTAAACTTACCTTATGGTGACAACATGACTATGTAGTTAAGGATTCCCTCCATAACAAAATAAAGCTAAAAATGCACTTTGAATGTGCAACCATCCAATGCCGGTACTTGACATACGTAGCGATTAACGATTCATGTCACCATGTATTTAAATATAAAACAAAGCTATTATTTCTGTGTACTGCTTATAGACTTTCTGTAGTACATTCTACTCTGCAGTACTAGCTTATCCACAATCTTTTATGGCCATTCATCTGAAGCTGGTCAGTAGCACTGGCACCTATATTTGGTACTCTCAGTTTTGTTACCAAGAGAATGGCCGAGAAAGAAGGCGGTTTCTATGCATATCGTTAACTTTACAGTCAATAATCTGTTTGCCAATGGTCCTTTTACTATATTTTTCTTCTTCTCAATCATAAATTAACTCAGCAGATTTTGGCTCTCTAGCAAAGACTGCCAATATGACTCAGCAGGAATTGCAGGAGATAGCTTCGTCCGTTGTGCGTTTTGATGTTCCTGGACGAGCTTCCTAAGATCTCTATTCGCAGCTCGCCCGCCTTCAAATGCCCATCTTGGCCGAATATATATCTTCAGTGTTGGCATCTCCGGAAGCTCGTCCACGAACATAGCAAGAGACGAAACTAGCTCCTGCAATTCTTGCTCAGTCATATTGGTAACCTTTGCTAGAGAGGTGTGGATCAGCACTGCGAAAGTTTCACACAAAGAACCAACCCAACCCAGCCCAGTATTATTGAGTGCAGTGTTGACGATAACAAAAATTGCCCACAAAATATCTCTCTGTCTAAGTGGAGTGCTGTGTATATCGTTAACTTTGCAATCTGTTTGTCCATGGCTCCATGTAATACAAATTCCTCTCTACATTAACTGAACATTTTGGCCGCCAGTACTTAACAGATTAGGGATTTGGTTCTGTGTCTGAATCTTTCACGGTGCTTTTTAATGTTTGTGTTGTATATCAGGCATGGAGTTTTTGTTGGGTATTTTGAACAGATGGAGATACAGTTCCTTTCTGTGGTGTTTTGGACTTGAAGATCAGTGCTGCATCTACGCCATTATTATGCGTTTTTTCTGTTTTTGTCTCCTAATAGATGCACCATTATTATGTATTTTTTTTGTATTGGTCTCCTGATCTCGATGAAATGTATCCCACGTTTGAAATGAATTGTTCTCGTATGGATTTTCTCAAATTGTATCGGTAAAAGGTTCCTTCGGAATGGAATTGAAAAGATCAGATTTCTGCATTTTGTGACCGTTAAGTTGAATGATGGGAGACATTGTCCATGACATTCGTTACAAATTATTTGTTATCAATGTTAATCTTGAATTTAGTTTGCATTTCTTTTCAATTCTTATTCTCTTTTGAATTGCACACATATTCAATCATGCGACAAAGAGGTGGCAGTTCCTATGGTTGATATGTCACCACTCAAGTTAAAACGTTATTACTAATAATATATTTTGTTACTAAAATGTTTGAAATTTCACTTATTTCTAGTGCACATGGTAAAAAGTGACGATGAAATTTGTTGTTCTAGAAAATACTTGACACCCTGATGATCAATTTTAATTTGGAAGCATTGTACCAATAAATAAGGACACTAGAGATCCATAGTATGCAAAATATATAACATTTCCTTTTCATAAATGGATTGGCCCAAATGTCTCTCAGAAAGTTGTTTTCTAGTAAAGGTTAAAGGCCTTCCAACTTGCATGAGGACAACCCCAACTCCTTTTCTGGAAGCATCACATTCCAGTACAAAAGTATTTGTGAAGTCTGGAAGTGCTAAGACAAGGGTCGAGCACATAACATCTTTCAAGGCTTGGAAGGAGTGATCAAAAGTTGGAGTCCAAGTGAAAGCATTTTTCTTAAGGAGAACAGTGACAGGAGCTACAATTTTTCCATAATTCCGAACAAACTTCCGATAATATCCCATTAAACCCAAAATACCATGCAATCTCTCAATATTTTTAGGTCGAGGCCAATCCCTCATAGCTTCAATTTTATTAGGATCCATCCATACAGCATTCTTTCTGACAATATGACCCATTTATTCCACTTTTGAGGCTCCAAAGGCACATTTAGATTGTTTGAGGAAAAGTTTGTGATTAGAGACTAGATGGAGAACTTGATCCACATGGGAGAGATGGGATTTTCAAGTTTTACTATAGATGACAATATCATCAAATAAAACTACAAAAAAGTGACGGAGAAAATGGCGAAAGACATGGTTCATAAGACTTTGGAAATTGGAAGGAGTATTACACAGGCCAAAGGGCATTACCAAGAACTCATAGTGACCCTCATGAGTTTGAAATGCAGTCTGGGGAATGTCTTCTTATTTCATACAGATTTGGTGGTAGACAAAACTTAGATCACATTTGGTGAAGTACTGAGCATCACTCAATTCATCCAAGAGGTCATCAATGACGAGAATGGGGAATTTGTGTTTGATTGTGAGTTTATTGACAACGCGAAAATCATGACCATGCACAAAGTATTGTTCTTTCTTGAGTACCATGACCACAGGGGAAGAATAGGGGCTGGTACTAGGACATATAACACATGCTTATAGCAATTCATGAACAATTTTCATGAGCGATAAAGGATAACAATGGGAGGAAAACTGCCTGGTATGAAAGGGATGGAATGATCATGGACTCCACAGGAAGGGAGAAGTTCTTTGTGTAATGTCCCCAAGGCCAAGCCCAGTTGTAAATCTTGTTTACGAAATGAATTGTAAAAATGTTTTATAGGCTGGTGAACCAAGTTTATATAATATAGTGGGCTTATGTGATTGTTAGGCCAGAGAGCCTGAGGGTTGAAGGCCAAGAACCTGATTTTGTACATGTATCAATGTAGAGCATTAATAAAATATAAACACCACCGCGTGTAGATCGACCACAATGAATGAGTGATGGAGGACTAAGCTTCCACAGAGTGGGCAAGGCATTAGGGGCTGGAAGGTGGGAAAAGGGACTAAGTGTTGAGCCTAGGGGCTTAAGTCCTTGGGGAATAATATTTTAATATTATTCCAAAAGACACGTGAATAATATGTTTTATCCTAAGCTCTTTTTGGAAGGACAAGCAACTTCCAAATGGAAGGAATGCATGCAGTTGCATGGGTGATAAGTGTCAACCTAGGCACATGCAAATAAAATGGATGAGATGAGCCGTGTTGGGGGTTCCGCCTCCATTTTACCTGACTATCTGAGCGTGAATCAGTCTGACCTCTACAGGAGACCTCGTGCATCTTCTGAACTGTACATCCCCTGAACTAGAAGCCAGTGTTGATTTCTGAAAAAAAATAAAATCTGATGCATCCTTTGTCTGAGCAGATCAAGCCTATGTGTGGAGTCTATGTCCCAAAGCCATAACCGTGAGACCATCTTGTCATTGCTGAGCCTGTTTGGAAAGTCCGTGTCTGTTTTCCCCATTAGCTGTTATGGTCACGCAGTGCTGGACTGCATGTGGCTTGTTGTCCAGTTTGTACAACACTCTCTCCAGGTGAGAGAGGTGATTGAAGTTGGAAGAACAAGTTTCTTTTCTTGTGAGTGACTCTCTCCAGATGAGAGAGTGCGCAGTGGAAGGAGAGAACTCCTGGAAGGAACCCTGTAGCTGCCACAGAGCTCGGAGACTTCCAGTTCGATTTGTTGTTGAAACCCAAGGCAAGGGAGGTTAGCAACTGAAGGACTGTCTAGGTGACAAAGAAGGTGTATACCCCTTGGGTGGAACAGGCATGTGGGCAAGGAGAGTCTGTCGCAGTGAGTATGACTGGTTCCTGGGAGAATTTTTTTTCCTTGTGACTGTGTGTTTTCCCTGTAACCTCAGCCTAGCCTAGGATTCCTTTCCTTTGGGGTGGAGCTTAGTCCCAGCCCGGGGGTGACCCACTGCTGAACTCGATGAGCAGTGTGGTCTAAGGCTGGGAGGTTCGTGGAAGGCTTGCACATGGTTGGTGGAATTACAATCCTTTCAAAGATAATTACCAGATGATGTTTTAATTACTTTTCTGCATGTCTGTGTATTTATATTTATCATGTATTATGTTGTGCATACAAATTAATGTTAAAGCCATTGATTATTTATAATAGTAGTAATTATTATGGTTACTCTAAGTTTAAATATGTTTCATTTGCTTAAATGCATGTCTTATATATAGAATTAAGTATGAGATTGTTAGTCCGCGAAGTAGCGCCTTCCCAGCCCAGAATGGGGGCGTTACAGTTTGGTATCAGAGCGTTATAGTTTGAAAGGGTGTTACAGTTTGGTATCAGAGCCAAGGTTTCGACGCTGAGCCTAGATGGGCCAGTTGAGTGGTCTTTGGACCGATGGTTTGAGGAGAAATTGTGTCTGGAGGACCAATTTCGGACCTTTGAATGCTCCTGAGTGTCAAGGAGTTACTTGACCGTGTTACTAGCTCAGGGGGTGTAGCGGTGTCATGAAATCGCAGCCGGGGTGGCATCTAGCCACAGGAAGAGAGGACTCCACACTAGAAGTGTTGGAGCTATAGGATATGTTCGGGAAAAGGAGAACCCTCATGCCCGTCGAATCTGGAAAATGTGCGCAGGGTTTAAAAAAACCCTTTCATGTTGCACAGGAATGTGGAAATCGCGATACATGAAATCTTGAATTCGTCGGGACCGTCCATCAGGGGAACACGTGGCTGCCAGACGACATTTTAGCAACCGGGAAACCAAAAGGATATAACCTTGTTTTCACAAGTCGGGAAATAGAAAAACCCAAAATTCTGAAACGATCTACACCATAGATCATAAGAGAGGAACTTGACCACTGGATCAAGTGGAAGAGTAGACAGTAATTTCAGAATTTCGGCAAACGGAAGTTCGAGATGTGTGGATGCACGAACTCCCAATGCCTGAAACCCCGAAATGCCAAAAAGATCTGCGTCGTAGATCTGAGAGAAGTCTAACCATAGGATTGCCTTGGAATGGATGTGGACACATGGGTGTGTACCACATGCCAGTGAGTCGAGAAGACAAGCGAGAATGGTGGGACCCGATGACATCATCGAAGGTGACGTGGAACCTCCTGAATGTACCACGCACCACCATGGTTAAGGGCGACAGCTGTGCTGTGGGCCCGGAGAGTAAAGTAAATCAGAATTTCAAAATTCGGGAATTGGAATGACATGGGGCTAAAAGTCACTGCATCGTGAAATCTCGGGTATCAAAGACCCGAAAACCTGAAGTGTCGAGTCCTGAAATCCCTACCGGAGTTGGCGACAGCTGTGCTGTCGGCCCAAGGGAAGAGAGGTTGGAAGTTCGAGAGTCGAGATTTGAAGAGGGAAGCGAGTGTGAGAACCTCTGGGGACCAAAAACCCCGAAACCCGAAACACCGAAGTTCTGAAATCTTGAAATTTTTGAAGGACATAAGAAATGTTGAGGATTCAACTGTTGGATCCTTGTAGACAAAACCCCCAAAAACTGAAGTCCCGAAATCCCAAAAATTTGCAGAGCCAAGCAGGGCTCAGAAAACTTAGTGAATTTGAAGTGTTTTCTTATTCACGTTGGTTAATGAATGTTGTAGTTTTTATTAAGGGATAAGGCCTCCGTTTGACTGCACGTTGTGTGTGCAGAGTTCAACAGGTGTCAGGACAGCCGAGTATACAAATGGAAGAGGTATAGATTGCCTCTGAAACAGAGGATGAAAGGGTAGGAAGGGATGTCAACCTGGGAATCGAAGGATCAAACTCTAATGGGCATGGAAAAGATATGGATAAGGAAGGACATATGATGAAACTCATTGAAAAATTGCAGAAAGATGCCCAGGCTCGTCGAGCTGATATTCGAAATCTCATGAAAGTTAGGGATAGGCAAGGTCAATTCAACTTAAGGATGTTGAAGAGTCTGCAAAGAATAGAAAAGAAATTGGAAAAGGAGAGTAACTCAAGCAAGACAGAGAGTCGCAGGAACCCTGAGAGGAAAAGAAGATCAAGGAGTGTCAGCAGACATCATCGTCACTCCCCAAAGCATTCCAGTAGGGAAACACATAGTAGTTCAAGCCCATCTCCTACCAGAAAACACTGAAGATCTGGAGTGGATGAATTGAAGGGAGAGATGAATAAGATCAAGCCTCCAACATTCGATGGAGAACATAAGAAGGAGGAAGATGCTGAAACCTGGTTGCTTGGCATGAGGAAATATTTTCAACTGCAAAATTATTCCTCTCATGCAGAAGGAAGAATTGTGATGTATCAATTGAAAGGAAAAGCATCCATGTGGTGGGATCATTTTGTGCAGGTGAAACACATCAGAGAGAAAGATGTCACTTGGAAGGAGTTCAAGGGGAATTTCAAGAGTAAATACCTGACTAAAAGATACTATGATAGAAAGATGAAGGAGTTCTTACAACTCAAGATAGGTAGCATGACCATTGATGAATACGAACGAAGGTTTTTGAAACTACTAAAGTATGTTCCATTCATCAAAGATGAGGCTGTCAAGAGTCAGAGATATCTGAGTGGACTGCCACCTTCCATTAGTGACAATATTCAGTATGATGATCCCAAGACTATGGAAGAAACAATTAGAAGGGAAAAATTCTTGTATGAAGAGAAAAGAGAAATGCCTACTTTTCGGAAGGATTGGGATGATCAAAAGAAGTTTAGGAAAGAGCAGAGGATGAAGGGAAACAAGCCTCCCTTTTTCAGAAATAGTCCTCAGGGACAACCATCCTTTAGAGAGCCCAGGAAGGCTGAAGTGGGTGAACAAATGCCCAGACCGTGACCTATGGAGTGTTGGGGTTGTAAAGGAAACCATAGGTACTGAGACTTCCCCCATAGAAAAGATAAAGTGAGAACCATCCACTATGTTCAACAAGCTGAAACAGTGGAGGATATGGGCAGTAGAATGCCAAGGATCTACGCAACCCTGAACAACAAGCAAGCTGAATTTCAATCGCACATGATTGAAGTGGAAGGTATGATTACCAACCGACCATTTAGTATTTTAATCGATTCATGGGCTAGCCATAGTTATATAGATCCTAGGGTGGTGGAAAGTTTGCAATTATCAAGAAGAAAACATGAAAAGTCTTGGCTAGTGCAGTTGGGTACAGGAACCAAGAGGAAAGTCGCTGAGTTTGTGAAGTCCTGTCCTGTGGACATGAAAGGACTGAGCATGAAGGCTGAATTGAATATTTTGCCTTTAGGATCTTACAACTGTTTAATTGGAATGGACTGGTTGGACTAGCACCATGCCCTCCTGGACTGTCGTAACAAGAAGTTTACATGGATGGATGAGGAGGGGAATCGTAAAATAGTCCAAGGGATTCTTAGAGCTATGGCTATTAGAGAAATCTTAGCCATGCAGATGAAGAAGTGCTACAGAAAAGGCTGTCAATTATTTGCAGCCAGTGTGAAGGAAGCATCCAGAGATGATGTCTCAAGGATTGGAGACCATGAGGTACTCATAGAGTTCGAAGATGTATTTCAAGAGGTACCTGGACTACCTCCGAAGAGAGACATCGATTTTTCTATAAATTTGATGCCTGGAGCGGCTCTAGTGTCGAAAGCTCCTTATAGAATGAGTACGCCAGGGCTGAAAGAGTTACAATTGCAGCTTGAAGAGCTTCTAAATAAGGGGTACATTCACCCTAGCATGTCACCTTGGGATGCCCCGGTCCTGTTCGTGAAGAAGAAAGATGGGACGTTGAGGCTGTGTATTGATTTCCGACAGTTGAAAAAGGTAACTGTCAAGAACAAGTATCCTCTGCCGAGGATCGATGATCTTTTCGATCAATTGAAGGGTGCGAAAATATTTTCGAAGATAGATCTCAGATCAGGATATCACCAGGTAAGAATAAAGGATGAGGACATCAGTAAGACCACCTTTAGAACACGGTATAGTCATTATGAGTTCAAAGTGGTGCCGTTTGGACCATCAAACACACCTGTTGTTTTTATGTGCTTGATGAATGGTGTATTCAGGGACTATTTAGAAAAGTTTGTCATAGTCTTCCTAGATGACATCTTGGTGTATTCCAAGTCAGAGGAAGAGCATGAACAACACCTGAGACTGGTGTTGCAAGTGTTGACAGGACACCAACTGTATGCCAAATTGAGCAAATGTTCTTTTTACCAAAGGCAGATCCATTACTTGGGGCACATTATTTCAGAAGAAGGGATTGTTGTGGATCCTGAGAAGCTTGAGGCCATCCGAGAATGGTCAGTGCCAAGGAATGTGGAAGAAGTTAGATCCTTTATGGGTCTGGTAGGCTACTACATAAGGTTTATAACAGGGTTCTCAAAGACAGGTCACCCTATCACTTCTTTGCAAAGGAAGGAGAAAAAGTTTTAGTGGAATGAAGAGTGTGAGATAGGTTTCCAGTGATTGAAGCAGCTGTTAACCAACGCTCCAATATTAAGGATTGCAGATCCAAATATAGATTTTGTGGTGTGCACAGATGCATGTAAGGAAGGGTTGGGAGGAGTTCTTAGCCAAGATGGATTTGTAATCTGTTATGAGTCTAGGAAGCTAAAAGAGCATGAAAAGAATTATGCCACTCACGATTTTGAGCTGGTAGCAATTGTCTATGCTTTGAGGAAATGGAGACATTACCTCATGGGAAGGAGATTCGAATTGAAAACAGACCACAATTGTATGAAATATTTGTTTGATCAGCCGACTTTAAACGCTAGACAAAGTAGGTGGCTAGAGTTTTTGTGCGAATATGACTTTGATATCAAGCATATCAAAGGGAAGGAAAACAAGGTGGTTGATGCACTCAGCAGAAAAGCGCATGACTTACATGCTACAGCCATTAGCATGTATGCAACTGATATTAAGGATAGAATTTTGGAAGCTACAAATGCAGATTTGCAGTACAAAGATTTAGTAGCAAAGCTACAATAGAGTGAAAGGCCACAGAAAAGGGAAAGTTACACCTTGGAAGCTGATGGATTACTTCTATATAGAGACAAAGTGTATATACCCAATGTCTAGGAGTTGAAACTTGTGATTCTAAAAGAAATGCATAACGTGACTTATGGTGAACACCCTGGATATCAGAAGATTGTGGCAGCAGTCAAAAGCCATTACTTTTGGATGAGTATGAAGAGAGAGATCGCTGAATACATTGCCAGATGTATGGAATGCTAGAATGTTAAGGCTGAGCATAGGCACCTTGCAGGGTTGTTGCAGCCTTTTCCCATTCCTGAATGGAAGTGGGAAGTGGTGACCATGGATTTTATTACAGGATTACCCAGAACGAGCAAGAAGGATGATTCGATCATGGTTGTGGTGGACAAGCTTACAAAAGTTGTCCATTTTATTCCACTGAAAACCACTCACAAAGCAACAAATGTTGTTGATATCTTCTTAAAAGAAGTGGCAGGCTTGCATGGAATTCCTAAGACGATTGTGTATGATAGGGACCCAAAATTCACCTCGAATTTCTGGAAAGGATTGGTCAAAGGATTTAGAACGAAACTGAATTTTAGTACAGTGTATCATCCCGAGTCTAATGGACAGATAGAGAGGGTGAACAGAGTAATAATGGACATACTGAGAATGTATGTGATGGACAAAACATCAAGATGGGAAGACTACCTGCATTTGGTAGAATTCCCCTACAATAATGGGTATCATGCATCGTTGAAGATGAGCCCATTTGAAGCACTTTATGGAAGAAAGTGCAACACTCTAGTGAGTTGGGATAATCTAGCTGACAGAGCAGTAGTTGGGCCAGAGTTGCTCAAGGAGATGGAGGGCCAAATGATAAAAATTAAACAGAATTTGAAAGCTGCCCAAGACAAACAAAAAATTTATGCTGATAAGAACATAACCCACATAGAATTCAAAGTGGGTGATCATGTTTTCCTGAAAGTGAAAACTAACAGGAGTTCCTTGAAGCTGGGAAATTGTACCAAATTGGTAGCCAGATTTTGTGGGCCATTTCAAATCCTAGAAAGGATTGGACCAATTGCATACATGCTTGCATTACCTACATCTATGACTGTACATAATGTGTTTCATGTTTCATTGCTTAAGAAATATATGCTTGATGCTAATCATGTTATCGACTGGAATGTGACTCGGGTCAAAGCAAAAGGTGTCCTGCAAGTGCATCCTGTGTGCATATTGGACAGGAAAATAAAACAACTCTGGAATCGAGCTATAAAGCTTGTAAAGGTCCAGTGGACCTGGTACAGTCCTGAGGACGCAACATGGGAGCATCAAGATGTTATGAGGACAGAGTACCCGCATCTTTTTGAAAATTTTGAAAATCTTGTAGATGTTGTGTAAAGTTGCACTAAGGACAGTGCAGAAATAAGGGGAGGGGGATTGTAATGTCCCCAAGGCCAAGCCCAGTTGTAAATATTGTTTACAAAGTGAGTTGTGAAAATGTTTTATAGGTTGGTGAGCCAAGTTTATATAAGTTGGTGGGATTATGTGATTGTTAGGCCAGAGAGCCTAAGGGTTGAAGGCCAAGAGCCTGATTTTGTACATGTATCAATGCAGAACATTAATAAAATATAAACACCATCGCGTGCAGACCGATCACGATGAATGAATTATGGGGCACTAAGTTTCCGCAGAGTGGGCAAGGGATTAGGGGCTGGAAGGTGGGAAAAGGGACTAAGTGTTGAGCCTAGGGGCTTAATTCATTGGGGACTAATATTTTAATATTATTCCAAAAGACATGTAAATAATATGTTTTATCCTAAGTTCTTTTTGGAAGGACAAGCAACTTACAAATGGAAGGAACACATGTTGAAGGAACGCATATAGTTACATGGGTGACAAGTGTCAACCCAGGCACATGAAGTTGCATGGGTCACAAGTGTCAACCCAGGCGCATGCAAATAAAATGGCTGAGATGAGCCATGTTGGGGGTTCCGCCTCCATTCTACCTGATCGTCTAAGCATTAACCAGTCCAACCTCTACAAGATACCTCATGCATATTCTAAACCATACATCCCCTGAACCAGAAGCCTGTGTTGATTTCTAAAAAATAAAAAACCGATGCATCCTCTCTCTGAGAAGATTGAGCCTATGTGTGGAGTCTCTGTCCCAAATCCATAACCATGAGACCATCCTATCATTGTTGAGCCGGTTTGGAAAGCTCGTGCCTGTTTTCTCCATTGGCTATTATGGTCACGCAGTGCTGGACTGTGTGTGGCTTGTTGGCTAGTTTGTACAACACTCTCTCCAGGTGAGAGAGGTGATTGAAGTTGGAAGAACAGGTTTCTTTGCCTGTGAGCGACTCTCTCCAGGTGAGAGAGTGCACAGTGGAAGGAGAGAACTCCTAGAAGGAACCCTGTAGCTTCCACAGAGCTCGGAGACTTTCAGTCCAGTCTGTTTCTGAAACCCAAGGCAAGGGAGGTTAGCACCCGAAGGACTTTCTAGGTGACAGAGAAGGTGTATACCCCTGGGGTGGAACAGGCATGTGGGGAAGGAGAGTCTGTGGCAATGAGTATGAGTGGTTCCTGGGAGAAAATTCCTTCCTTGTGACTGTGTGTTTTCCCTGTAACCTCAGCCTAGCCTAAGATTCCTTGCCTTTGGGGTGGAGCATAGTCCCAGCTCGGGGGTGACCCACTACTGAACTCGATGAGCAGTGTGTTCTAAGGCTGGGAGGTTCATGGAAGGCCTACACTTGGTTGGTGGAAATACCACCATTTCGAAGATAAGTACCAGATGATGTTTTAATTACTTTTTTGCATGTCTGTGTATTTATATTTATCATGTATTCTATTGTGCATACGAATTAATGTTAAATCCATTGATTATTTATAATAGTAGTAATTCTTATGGTTACTCTAAGTTTAAATATGTTTCATTTTCTTAAATGCATGTCTTATATATAGAATTAAGTATGAGATTTGTATTCTGTGAAGTAGTGCCTGGCCAGCCCAGAATGGGGGCGTTACAGTTTGGTATCAGAGCGTTATAGTTTGAAAGGGTGTTACACTTTGGGAGTGGTAAAAACAACTTGGTGGTGGGAGAGGAGATATTGGATTTCAGAATGCACAAAGGCTGTCTCAACAACTTGAATGGAGTGGAGTTGGGAATTAATGCTAGAATGAACCTTTTTGAGGAGATTTTCCATGCGATGGGAATTGATGATATCAGGGGAGTCTGTGGTGATGCCTTTGAAGTTATACTATTGTCCTTCCTGTTTGAATTGCATGGCTAAGTCATTAAAATCCATGAGAATGGGGCCGAGAGGGTGTAACCATTCGACACCAAGAACAATGTCACAATCACCCATGTCTATAGAAAACATATGGGATTTCAGGTGATACTCACCAATTTGGAGCCGCACATTTTCACAACATCCCACACATTTCATGGAACCTCCATTGACAACCATGATTTGAAAATTACTAACGACACAGATGTAACAATTGACTTCCTGGGAAATGCGACGATGAATAAAATTATGTGTGCTACCACTGTCCACAAGGATGATGAATTTCCAATTTTTAATGTAACTAATTAATTTGAGGTTTTGGGGAGCAGAGAAGCCAGTGAGGGAATTAAGTGAAATAAACAGTTCAACTTTTGGTGGATTAGAGGGTGGGTTCAAATTAGATGGCAGTGGTAGCTCATTCATAGGTGAAAAAACATCCTCTACCTCATAAACATCCTCAATCATGGCCATAGGAATATTTTTCTCCATACACTTGTGCCCTGGAAAACATTTGTCATCACAATTATGAAAAAGACCCTTGAGTTGGCATTCATTCATTTAGGCCCTACTTAATTTCTGGATCCTGAGGAGATTTGTAGGAGGGGAGAAATTGGTGGGTTTTGGGCGAGGAGGAAAGGATGATTTGTGAATTTGGGAGGATACAATTTGTTGTGATTCCATGGGTCATTGAGTAGCTTTCAACCAAGTTTGGGGATGTGTCATGAGAACATGGGAAAAAATTTCATATTTTGGGCCATTGATAAAGCATTCCCTGAAGAAAGCATCTTACATGCACTTTGTTCTAAAAGTAAAGTGCTCAAATGTTGCGATAAAGTCTTCCATTGTCTGAGACTACTTCAACTTGGTCAAAAGACCTAAGTGGTAGGTGTCAGAGTCAAAGTGATCATAAATCTCTACAAAAAAATGTGTCCAAGAAACATACCCTTGGCGTCCCTTTTTATGCCATTGCCACCATTTCCAGTGTTCCAGATTTATATGTATGATACCATAACAAAGCTTGGTTAAATCCTCACTGATGCCATGCAAAGAAAAATAATGTTCCATTTGAGTGACCCAACATGTGGGATCTGAGCCATCAAATTTGTTCACCTCAATTCTAGGAAGGCGAAAGTCTCGAGGAAAGTGGGTAGGATGAGGACCTTGGTAATGGGAAGAGTCATGGTCTTCCTGATAGGATGGTTTTTTAGAAGAGGAAGGATTCTGGGAACTACCCATAAATTGGTCAAGTGTGGCTTTGATTTCTTTGATGTGGGAACATTGGTCCTTGAGGATTTGAACAAAGGAATTGAGTGAGATAATGTTAGCATTGAGATTCTTAATGTCCTCCTTGTTCTGGAGGTTGTCAGCAACCAATGCATTGATTTCTTGGGCGTGGGTGGTGGCCATTTGGAAAAGTAGTCAGGAAAATGGGATAAGGTTGGAAGCAAGGGAGTGGGAGGGGTAGGTGGGACCACTGAGAAGAATGGTGTCAAGTGATAGGGACCACTGTAGTGTTGAAAGGCCCAAATTCTTAACAAGAAAAAATGTGTAGTAATTTCGCAACTAGAATGCAGGAGTTAAAGTTGCACAACAAGAGATCTTGTCTATTCTACTTTTTTTTTGTCCCAAGGGTTAGGGTATTCATGGTTTCTACATACAAGGGTTTTCCCAGTGCTATATCTCTCTGATATACGTGCGGGGTCCAAAAATAGTACTCAGACCAATATCTCATGGCACCAACTAAGGAGGATAGACCGTGCCCTTAGTCATACTACCCAACTACCCAGGTACTAGAGAGTATCTTCCCGAGTGTTTTTCTCGGTGACACTATAGCATTTAGGCGGTCGATTGGTTTATCTATGGAAGGATTCAAGATATCTAGGTTGATCCATATACATGTTTTGTCTTATGCACTACCACTCGAAGGGGTACCAATATGGGTTACAAGGGTGGCCAACAATGTGCTCTTAATTACCACTTGTAGTTCATGTATGTATGCATCCCCGACAATAGATTTATGCATGGAACGACAGATCTTTGTAGCTTTAAGACGTCACAATACGTCTCTACCCTGAAAAACAATAACCCCGAATTTTATGCGAAGGAAAGTGATATGATACCACTTGTAAGGTACAAGATCTATTATAATAGTTGAAAAAATAAATATTTTCGAGAATAACAGTGGAACAACACATTAGATGAAACCAAAACACTAAAATAATAACTTTATTGATAGGAAACGATGTTCACTTTCCTCTTCGAGGGGGAAACCTCCAACAAACCAGTGATCTATTACAATAATTCTAAAGAAAAAACTTCACATACCCTCTACTCTTATTTATATTAAATATATCTACCCAAAAGAACAATCTAGAGGAAGATCCTTCTAGAAGCGAAATCTTCTATTAGGTCTACTTACATTTGACTAATTCTTCCTTATTTCTAGGCCTTACTAATATCGATCTTTATTACATGGAAATGTATTATTCTACCTGCATGAGGGGTTAGGGAGCTTAGGTCCATAACGGATAGATAAATAAAAGATGGGAAATAGCTAAAACACAACTAGGCTCTGCCTAGATTCTACTAACATAATCATCGGTTTCCTCCTAAGATTGATCACAAGATTTTTGGTTTAACATCATGATTGATAATGATAATAACAGGAGCTAAACATAAATATAATATGGAAACAAAAACCAACTTATATGCTTCCAAAGACTACTTTATAAAGGTAATTGCATAGGTATCACAATGTTAATGCAACTGGATATTATTTGTTGATATGCAAACTCAATTTCTAGAACCTTTCTTGAAAAATGATATAGTGAAAAAACAGTTCTCCCTCAATCATATTTGTCGATAGAGGTTCAAGGGATCTTAAAAGGACATTTACGGATACAAGAGGATAAGTACAATGTCTCCATTCAAAAAGTTTTATCAAGAATATTCATATAGTCATTTTCACGTTGGATATACATATATATTGGATGGATAATCAAAGACAGATCGACGTGTCCACGTAAAATGATTGGTATTCATTGTTGGTAGTTTCAAAAGTATTATTATAAATAATAAAATAAAATCATATTGTCCATATGTTCATAAGTGTTTTTCATACTCTCTGCCCATATATTTTTTCGGAATGCTTCCGGGAAAAAAAAAGTGACGGAGTTTTAAATTATTTAACTTCAACCTAAATTCTGTAAAGTTATGAAAATGTACAGGTTATGAAAATATATTACTCGCTATAACAATTTTATGTGATAATAGAAAAACTCAGTATAATCCCTGATTTTTGTACTCTAGCTATGAAAAATAGAGGAAAATGAAATCAGATTGTGGATACAAAGAAAAACATATCGATGTTGATTTTGTTGGATTACTGAGAGGGGGGGTGAATCCGTAATAGAGAAATTTAATCATTTTTCACCATAAAATGCAAGTGTTATATCAATGTAACATTCTCACCCAATAGTTACAGAGTAAATAAACAATGAACAAATGAGCAATCACACACATACATAGTACACCAGTGTTTTACGTGGAAACCCAAAGCAAGAGAAAAACACATAATTCTTTTTCTTTTTTCAGCTGCAACTGGAA
>CBVK0100413817.1:0-19233 GCA_900067695.1 Picea abies
TATTTACTTCTTATCAACCATGACAAAAAAATAATGAGTCATATTTACATCAAAAACTATTGGGTCCATTACCCAAACCTTTGTGCTACAGGTCTTTCTTCAAGGGTTGACATCAATGAAAACCAACCTTAATCAACATGGATAGCGTTGTCACCTCTAGTCATCAAGCCAAGAAAGTGGCCCTCAACTATTCCCTTCAAGAACAATAGAAAAATATCAAAAGAAATAAAGAAAAGAGTAAAGGGAAATTAATGGGCTAGGAAACAAATGTATTCGTGACAAGGTACAACTCATCCTCTACAAAGGCACCCATTGGTAAGACTTTACATTTCCCTATTATTACATGCACCCCATGCCCAAATATTTACCCCATGCCACCTCATACACTTACATGACCTGGAATACATCCCACCTGGGAAATATCCCAAACTTAAGAGAGGTTATCCCAATAGGACACCCTAAGACCTTATTCAAACCTAACTTGTCAAATTGCATAACGTCTTTGAGAATTTGTCTAGGTTAAGGGGGTTTTGATGCACATGTTTGGGTAATTTAATTATTGGATGTGATTTACATGTTATGATCCATGTGACTTATTAACCCTGGAGGGCATACTTATTTTTTGTACAGGACCTTTCCTGGTGGACAGGTACACATGAGGGAATTATTAGCTCAGACCTTCATGGGGGCTTAAAGCCCACAGATGGATGTTGAAACCCCAGCTAGGGGTAAGAATATATTGAAGACTTGCACTGGGAAAAATAAGGGTGTTTCCTTTAGAGGCACCCTGGAAGACCTAGACCAAGGGGACCTTACTCTTCCCACATGGACGTTATCCCTTGAGGGCCCTGGACATTACCATGATATCCCTAGATGTCATCCATATCTAGGGTTTCATCTTTGGAGGAATTTGTGAGCCCGGTGGCATGTGTGGGAATCATTTTAGGCCTTTGGAGGCAAAGTGTTCCACTTTCCATGCTCAATGTAACATATATGGGGCTCAACGTCACCCTAGAGGGGAATGGCATCACCCTTGGAGGATTTTCTGGATGCAAATTAATTTTATTTTTTCTAGAATTAATGTGTAAAAATCTATCCAGGTCAACCCAGTAATTATAAACTGAAATTAATTTTAGGTTAAATTTTATATAAATAAGCAGAAAGTGACATTAATTTTTCATAATAACTTGTCCTTGGAGACAAGAGGTCTAAAATTTATACTTTATTAGGATTATTGGCTGAAATTGTGAGGTGCCATTCTTGTTTCAGGGTTATTTTTGCAACTTGGATCAATTTTTGGAAGTTTATAGTGATCTTGCATGGTATTCTCATGATTATTATTGGTCCAAGTAAGTGAAATATGCATTTTTTCATCTATTGAATCATTTATTGTGTGGTTTTATTTGCTCATACAATATTATGAAATTTCATGGTGTATTTAATGCTTGAAGTAAGAAACTTAAGTTGTTACTTTCTTACTTTTTATTTTCCAATCTTTTCATTGAATATATCTAGTAACTAGTGAAACCCTAGAGCCCTAAATTGCTAGCACTCAAAGGGTTTGGACTTAGTTATTTTTGCATAATATTTACTCCATAAGAAGGGTAAGGAGATCAAGGCACTAGGGCTTATAATTTTCTACACCCTAGCATCTTGTCTCTTGAGGTCAGAGCATAGGGGGACTTAAGTTACTACTTATCCTATGCATTTTTCCTCCTAGAATTTTGTGCATCATCATCATTGGTTGCAGCCTTAGAAGAATTCGTCTACATTGACTCCATTACCCTTGAAGGCACTAGTCCTCCTCTCTTACTTCTTGACAAGACTCAATTCAAACTCCTTCACTTCATACTCAAACTCTTTCACTTTATACTCTACTAATTTGCTAACCTAGCCTAGAAATACTAACAACTAATTTGATGTTGTCATAATCACTACTACAACTATCATTTCACAGCTTATATTAGCCTACTAACCATCTAATTCATCCCATAATTTGTATAAGGAAAGGTACTATCAATAAGTGTTAAAGTGTATGCTTAATTTCCTTTTTAGAGTGCAAATTTTCAAGGTGTTACCGTTGTCATAGTTGTTTTTACAGCCATTGTTGCAGCCCTTAAAAGCCCTAAAACCATCCATAAAACCATTGGGAATTTTTACTAAGCAAAACATAATCATTGTATATTGAAGTAGTGTCTTATTGCTTCATTATAGTACTTTTTGTGAAGTGGTTTTATTATTGGCATCATCATTAATTAATGTTGTTTGGACAACCACTTAAGTCATTCATTGACTTGTATTTATCTTGAAAAGTGTGAGTCACAAACCATTATCAAGTTTGCAATACTATTTTATCTCTTCCTTGTCATCATAACTTGCACATTTCAAGATACATTCCTGCTATTGTAATCTCACTTTCATTGAATAGTAACTTGTTAAGGCAGCACATAATTTGTTTAAGAAGTCATTGATTATAACGGATTCTACTAAATTTTGATGTTTCATTGGTAAAGGGAAAGTACAAACCCATTTTCATTCTCCCTTGTCCCTTTCAACTTCACCAAAGTGACTTCTTCTGTTGAGTGACCTAGAGAGAGGGGTGGGTATTAACTTTATCTTTTTTCCCTTCATCACCCAACTAGGTCTTGGGACATCTCCATTGGAGTGAGGTTTTCCTCCTCCTAAAGAGAAAGAGGTACCCTATTGGGTTGGCAGTGATAGGGTTACCTCTATGTTATGTAAATCTAGGCCTACTTTCCTTTAGGATTGGGAAAGTATATATTGTGTGATAAAAAATTTGGCTCCATTATTAGGGAACATCAAGTCACTTTTCCTCGAACGACAAATTTTCGGTAAGCCTTTTTCTCAAAGCCTTTCACTTTTCAAAGCTTACCTAGCGACTCCACTAAGGGTGACTCCCTCTTTTACCTTTAATAATCCATAGAAGGATTATCTAGTGACTCCACTAATTTTAAATCTAATGATGGATTCTCAATGGGACCCAGGTAATTTTAAACCCTTGGATATGAGTGAAATTTAAGGTTACCCTCGAAAAATTCCTCCAAGGTATGAAAATTGGATCCCTATATTCACTAGTGATGATGGGGTTAGGGTCATAGATCATGTTGACACTCGAAAATGAAATGGGTTGCAGCAAATCAATCCCGAGGCAACCTCGAACCACTTTGGGTTGGGAGCTGCCCCTTCCAACCCAAGAGGGATCTCTCGACCAATGTCACAATAGGAATTTAAGTAGTGTGAAAAAGGTGGGTAGATTTATGGGTAAAAGATGGTCTTGGATTTGTGGGGTTTGAGGGTTAAACCAGGGAAAGGGTCCATTGGGCATGGAGTCAAATGAAAATCGAAGAAAAGAGATAATAGAAAAGATTAAATAACTTGCAGAAAGTGAGGCAAAGTAGGTCTATCTTTCAGCGTTTTGATTAATCATGATGCGGTAGAAGAAAGAAAAGGAAAGGCAGATGTAGCAAAGGATACATGTAGATTTCTGAAAATGCAGATTGGTCTTACATAGCTGATAGCTGGTGCAGAGGAAAGGAAATAAACACTTACAGAAAACCCAAATCCTTTCGTTATAGTAGTGGTCATACTAAAGTATAACGAAGCACATCGGTTAGAGGAAAACAAAACGTAATGCAATCGTAATGGGTTAAGGAAGACATAAAGCTATGGTAAAACAATTTCAGCTGTGAGTAAGGAAACACATAAATGAAATTCAAACAGTTTTAACACATCTAAAAGAGAAGAAAAACATGTTGAAAGAAATCGACTGTGATGAATCTCACAGTCGCAAGCAAAAATCATTTTTATTACTCCAGTCTGGTTTACAAAAACTCAGTCATTACAATGAAACTCTCTTCGAAAGAAGTTTTTTCAGTCTTCTGCTCATGCGCCCCCCCTTTCTCCCCCTTAACTGCATCAGTCTTTTTTTTTAAAAGGAAAAACAAAAACTCTTAGCGTTCCAGGAATTTGAAACGGTTCCTCTTCATGGAATCTGCAAATGCCAAGTGCGTCTGTCGTTACTTGAACCGTCGGTTATATCAATCAGTGGCACCCACAATACTTCACATAAAACGAAATATAAAACGATTTGCATTCTGGAACTCTACGAATTCTGGACTTGAGAGAGAGACGATGATTCCTCCAGCTCCGATTGAAGCTTCTTTTCTAAAATTGTTCTAATAACAATATTCAAATCAAATGTGTGATTAAATGGGAAAAAGACTATTGTCCCAAAAAACTCCCCTAGAAGTATTCTCAATAGAGTGAAGACTCTCCATTGCTCTTAGTTTTGGTGCTCCAGTCATCGGACCTCCTGGAAATGAAGCTCTCAGACACTCTACAGGACTCACATTATCATTTTTCTTCCCTCTAGTGGTGCTCGCCCTCTGAAGATTCAATCGATTCAAAGGTGTATGTTTCAGTCGCATTCATTAAACTCCAAGGTATTGGATCCACAGCGAATGGATGATCATGTTGAATATGTCGTACTTGGCGGGCTTCTCATGCCATAAGAAGTGTTTCCGGGTAGAATTTAAATTCTACTGAATTGATTCGTACGTATCTCGGGGAACATATTTCTCAGGAACCTGAATGGTGAGATTATTCCACTCTGGTACGTCTACAAAGGGGAAGACATAGTTATCATAAATAACAATGGGGACACAGTCGTAGTATATGGCCTCCACCAAACGGGAGTTGTTGACATCGAAGCCTCTCGGGCGAAGGAAATATTTACTCATCTTCATGTATTGAATGTACGAAATGTTGTTTTGTAGTGATCTCGGAGGCGACTAGCCCACTGCAAAGATTTTCTAGGCAGGATTTGTTTCGTTTCCATAGTGCACGAGAATTTGGGGCCTCAGAGTCCCATGCATTTGGCCTGCAAAGAAAGCCAAGAATGGCCACCCCGACAATGCTGGACCGCCCAGTTGTTGGTATCGACGCGTGTCTGGTGTCATATTCCAGGGCTTTAGGATTATTTCGGGCATAGAGACATCTCTGAGAACATCAAAACCACTAGATTTATCGGCGTTGCAAATTACCTTGACGACATTGTTTTGGAGCTGCTTGTTGCCTTTGACAGTATTCAAGGCCCAATCGTGACAGGAGACGAAGAAATGGTCCCTCACCTGTGTCTTGTTCCAATAAAGATGCATAGTCGCGATCGCTCGGACGTAGCTCGAGGATTATAGAGATGATTCACCATTTTCTTGAGGATGTAAGGAAGAAAGAACATATGCACTTTGGATGAATCGTTTGTGATGAACATGTTGCCTTGTTCCATTATGTCAATAAAGAAAATCTCTGAAGCATAAATTCTAGTTCTCTGACCTTGGTGAACCAGAGGCCTGAGTCCATCCTTGTACAAATAAATCTTAAATGTCTTCTCCATAATTGCATAGCTCCTTCGAAAAGTCGACACATTATGATATATTTCAGGATAAAGATCGACATTGAATTCAATATCTAGTATGAACGAACCGCCATCTACACTTTTATTTGCTTCTCTTCAAAATAACTCATTATTAATTCCGTATTTACTATAGAGAAATTCAATATGTTTTTCGGAGGTGATATCCCGAAGCATCCACTAGGAGATTAGCCTCAGTCTCTGTACAATAGAAACCCTGGAGGGTCGCATGAATGTTCCACAAAATTCCTCGGGCAACCACATAGGGTGGTTACGAATCATCATCTGGATCGTCTGTCGCGGCCTATAGTAGCTCACCTAACCGTTACAAATTGTTTCGACAAGTGGAGCATTGATAATTCCTTTGATGCGAAAACGCTTCCGTCTGCCAGTCGTCCATTACCACTACCATGCCGAACTGAGTGGCCGAAGAGTTAGTGGTGGGAGTCAAGGCCACCTCCATGGTCGTTACATAATCTTCCCAAGGCGCTTCAACATCTCCCACTGCATCTCAGAGTTGGTACATTTATTTATGACATTCCTATGCCATGCACGACGAACACGCCAGAGGCATAACAGAGTTGAACACTGAAACACATCCCTAATTTTAGCAGTTTATGTCATTGCGTCATCAACAATAAACCCGTTCAACCTCCATGTGGAATCCTTTGCACAAATTCTATCATGAAGTAATCTCATCCACTTGTGAACGTCGTGACCTGAAAAACTTGCAGAAATGACCCATTCTATGGGAATTGCAATTTGGTTTGAATCAAAGACAAGAAGAGTATAAACTGGATACTTCAAATTTTTTACCCTAAAACTTGAATCCACTGCTATTAGATTATTATTTCCAAAATGAATCATTTGTTGTAGTTGCCACTCTGTTTGAATTCCCAAAATGAAGGCCTCAGTATCAGATGAACCTTGGTAATAAAATAACTTGCTTTGATGATTTTCAACCCATATTTCAACACTCAATGCATCATTTGAGTCCAGTTCATACGTCGATCGTCTAATATCCCTCTCTAATTTCCGTACATATATGTGAGAGAGGATATCATCACAATTACTAGGACCACCATGTCTCTCAATAGCTTTCATATGCTTTTGCATTATGCTCTCTACAGAAAATCCTGCATACAGCATTGATGTTATCCATAATCGAAACTCCTCTGAGATGTAGGGATCATACATGAACCATGTTCCAATGGCCTTGTGATCAAGTGGTCCAATGCAAGGACAACCAATCTTATCAACATGCTTTCGTTGGTTGTATATGATAAGAGCAACAGATGGTTGAGCATATAAGCGTTTCACAATGAAATGACACACGCAGCCTCTCTTTGTATGAGGTCGTCTAGCGCTTTTTTTTTTTCTTTGATGGTTTAATACACCTTCTGCTAGGTTGAGAGGTTCCACCCTTCTTGAGGTCATCAGGGCCATAACAGTACCAATATAATATGTATTCAAGATAGCCATCAACTCTTGTCTTATATGAACTGCCTTCAACAAGAACACACTTGACCTTAGGGTCAATGGCCCATTCATCTAGACACTTCTTTTTCATCCTCTATGCTCCCAATGCACTGATGACATTCCCAATGCTAGCAGCCCCTTGTTAATGTGAATAAATGAGAACCGATTTGTACTTTAGGCAACATAGTCAAATTTAATATCTGTTACAACATTGGCTCCAACTAGGAATGGTGCTTTCCTGAAAGTGCCAAGAACTATAGACCAAGTGCTTTCATCCATTTGGCTTCCCGAAATCATACTTATCAAATCTTGAACGATGTCCCTTTACTTGCATCTCAATGGAACGAAAAACTGCTTATTCATCCATTGGGCTATGGAGTCGAAATGCTTTATGTCAAAACCATACTGGATTCAAAACTGAATTGAAAACATATTGAAAAGAATCGATGTAATTTAATGCTTGAAATAAATATTATTTATATACATCCCCTACTCTAACTACTGAAAGATTTCCATAATCAAATGATATGAAAATGCCAGTGAAGCCAATCCAATAATTGTCTTCTCATTTGAAAAATTTTTACACTTTCTTCGAGCAGGCTAAAAAAAGAAATTGACAATCCCCATCTGACCTGTTGGTGATCAGGGATTTTCAAACCTTTCATCAATTCTTGCAACCAAACATTCATGACATAGCATATTCCTCCATTAAATGAATCCAAAATATCAACAAAAGGGTCTCGGAAAAATATACCATCCTGAGGTTTTAAAACATCCATGACTACTCTATATTCTGATATATGATGCTCAGAATCATTGAACCTGGCAGCCATATCTTTTTCATGAAACAAAACAAAGTCTAAAATCTGATCTTCTGGTAGGAAATCGTCATAAACAGGTTCATTAACTTGCTGTAAAATTCCATGAAATACCTGACTGTTGCCATTTAAAAAGAGATTTACATCTTCTTCTTGAGTAAGTTCACAAGGTCCAGCATCTTTATGAGCCAACTCTTCCTCATACTGGTCATCTTCATCAACTTGAGAAAATTCTATTTTTTCTTCCTCCTCCTCAAGAGGACTTGTATCACAACAATCTTCAAAAAGGATTTCAGCAGAATATATCCTCTTACAATGTTGATGAAACAGTGTGTGAAAACATTTCAATGAAGGAATACTGGAATGGGGTAAAGATTTATACCAGAGTCTAGCATCTTTTTCCAATGAAAACATTAACAATTTCATGAGGACATATTCATGGTGTACATTTAATTCTTCCATGAGATTGTGGAATTCAAACAAATGCCGACCAGGATTGTCGTCTTCATCTTCTCCAAATTTAGGAAGGATATCCCCCCAAATTTTAATGTCCGGAACAATGTTTGGAAAGCCATAAACATTTGCAAAGTCCATAGGAGAAAACCTTGTAACAATTCGAGCAGCGAACGAGTTCGACATTTGAGACCAGTGGAGTCACCAACAAAATCATGTAGAGTCTACGAACCAAGGAGTCGCCAGGTGAATGATCACAGCCAACTGAATGCATATCCCTTGTTCACCATCAGGAGATAAATCTGAACTTTGTCATATCCCAGAGAAGATAACCTCGTCCTCCGTCCCCGACAATGGCGCCAAAAATGTTGACACTCGAAATTGAAATGGGCTGCAACAAATCAATCATGAGGCAACCTCGAACCACTTTGGGTTGGGAGCTACCCCTTCCAACCCAAGAGGGATATCTCGACCAATGTCACAATAGGAATTTAAGTAGTGTGAAAAAGGTGGGCAGATTTATGGGTAAAATATGGTCTTGGATTTGTGGGGTTTGAGGGTTAAACCAGGGAAAGGGTACATTGGGCATGGAGTCAAATGAAAACCGAAGAAAAGAGATAATAGCAGAGATTAAATAACTTGTAGAAAGTGAGGCAAAGTAGGTCTATCTTTCAGCGTTTTGATTAATCATGATACGGTAGCAGAAATAAAAGGAAAGGCTGACGTAGAAAAGGATACATGTAGAGTTCTGAAAATGCAGATTGGTCTTACACAGCTGATAGCTGGTGCAGAGGAAAGGAAATAAACACTTACAGAAAACCCAAATCCTTTCGTTATAGTAGTGGTCATACTAAAGTATAATGAAGCACATCGGTTAGAGGAAAACAAAACGTAATGCAGTCGTAATGGGTTAAGGAAGACATAAAGCTATGGTAAAACAATTTCAGCTGCGAGTAAGGAAACACATAAATGAAATCCAAACAGTTTTAACACATCTAAAAGAGAAGAAAAACATGCTGAAAGAAATCGACTGTGATGAATCTCACAGTCGCAAACAAAAATCATTTTTATTACTCCACTCTAGTTTACAAAAACTCGGTCATTACAATGAAACTCTCTTCGAAAGAAGTTTTTTCAGTCTTCTGCTCATGTGCCCCCCCTTTCTCCCCCTTAACTGCATCAGTCTTTTTTTTTAAAGGAAAAATAAAAACTCTTAGCGTTCCAGGAATTTGAAATGGTTCCTCTTCATGGAATCTGCAAATGCCAAGTGCGTCTGTCGCTACTTGAACTGTCGGTTATATCAATCAGTGGAACCCACAATACTTCACATAAAATGAAATATAAAATGATTTGCATTCTAGAACTCTGTGAATTTTGGACTTGAGAGAGCGACGATGATTCCTCCAGCTCCGATCGAAGCTTCTTTTCTAAAATTGTTCTAATAACAATATTCAAATCAAATGTTTGATTAAATGGGAAAAAACCTATTGTCCCAAAAAGCTCCCCTCGAAGTATTCTCAATAGAGTGAAGACTCTCCCTTGCCCTTAGTTTTGGTGCTCCAGTCATCGGACCTCCTGGTAATGCAGCTCTCACACACTCTACAGGACTCGCATTATCGTTTTTCTTCCCTCTAGTGGCGCTCACCCTTTGAAGATTCAATCAATTCAAAGGTGTGTGTTTCAGTCGCCTTCATTAAAATTGAAGGTATTGGATCCACAGCAAATGGATGATCATGTTGAAGACGTCATACTTGGCAGGCTTCTCATGCCATAAGAAGTGTTTCCAGGTAGACTTTAAATTCTACTGAATTGATTCGTACGTATCTCGGGGAACATCTTTCTCAGGAACCTGAATGGCAAGATTATTCCACTCCAGTATGTCTGCAAAGGGGAAGACATAGTTATCAGAAATAACAATGGGGACGCAGTCATAGTATATGGCCTCCACCAAACAGGAGCTGTTGACGTCGAAGCCTCTCGGGAGGAGGCAATATTTACTCATCTTCATGTATTGAATGTACGAAATGTTGTTTTGTAGTGATCTCAGAGGTGACTGGCCCACCGCAAAGATTTTCATGGCAGGATCTGTTTCATTTCCCCAGTGCACGAGAATTTGGGGCCTCAGAGTCCCATGCATTTGGCCTGCAAAGAAAGCCAAGAATGGCCGCCCCGATGACGCTGGACCACCTAGTTGTTGGTATCAACGCATGTCTGGTGTCATCTTGTAGGGATTTAGGATTATTTCGGGCATAGAGACGTCTCTGAGAACATCAAAACCACTAGATTTATCGGCGTTGCAGATTACCTTGATGACATTATTTTGGAGCTGCTTGTTTCCTTTGATAGTATTCAAGTCCCAATCATGACAGGAGATGAAGAAATGGTCCCTCCCCTATGTCTTGTTACAATAAGGATGCATAGTCGTGATCGCTCGGATGTAGCTCGAGGATTATAGAGATGATTCACCATTTTCTTGAGGCTGTAAGGAAGAAAGAACGTATGCGCTTTGGATGAATCATTTGCGATGAACATGTTGCCTTGTTCCATTATGTCGATAAAGAAAATCTCCGAAGCATAAATTCCGGTTCTCTGACCTTGGTGTACCAGAGGCCTGAGTCCATCCTTGTACAAATAAATCTTAAATGTCTTCTCCATAATTGCATAGCTCCTTCGAAAATCTGAAACATTATGATATATTTCAGGATAAAGATCGACATTGAATTCAGTATCTAGTATGAACGAACCGCCATCTACACTTTTATTCGCTTCTCTTCAAAATAACTCATTATTAATTCCATATTTACTATAGAGAAATTCAATATGTTGTTCGGAGGCGATATCCCAAAGCATCCACCTGGAGATTATCCTTAGTCTCTGTACAATAGAAACCCTGGAGGGTCGCATGAATGTTCCACAAAATTCCTCATGCGGACACATAGGGTGGTTACGAATCATCATCTGGCTCGTCTGTCGCGGCCTGTAGAAGCTCACCTAACCGTTACAAATCATTTTGACAAGTGGAGCATTGATATTTCCTTTGATGCGAAAATGCTTCCGTCTGCCAGTCATCCATTACCACTACCATGCCGAACTGAGTGGCCAAAGAGTTAGTGGTGGGAGTCGAGGCCACCTCCATGGTCGTTACATAATGTGCCCAAGGCACTTCAACATCTCCCGCTGCATCTCAGAGTTGGTACATTTCTTTATGACATTCCTATGCCATGCACGATGAACATGCCAGAGGCATAACAGAGTTGAACACTGAAACACATCCCTACTTTTAGTAGTTTCTGTCATTCCGTCATCAACAATAAAGTCATTCAACCTCCATGTGGAATCCTTTGCACAAATTCTATCATGAAGTGATCTCATCCACTTGTGAATTTCGTGACTTGAAAAACTTGCAGAAATGACCCATGCTATGGGAATTGCAATTTGGTTTGAATCAAAGACAAGAAGAGTATAAACTGGATACTTCAAATTTTTGACCCCAAAACTTGAATCCACTGCTATTAGATTATTATTTCCAAAAAGAATCATTTGTTGTAGTTGCCACTCTGTTTGAATTCCCAAAATGAAGGCCTCGGTATCAGATGAACCTTGGTAATAAAATACCTTGCTTCGATGATTTTCAACCCATATTTCAACACTCAGTGCATCATTCGAGTCCAATTCATACGTCGACCGTCTAATATCCCTCTCTAATTTTCGTACATATATGTGAGAGAGGAGATCATCACGATTACTAGGACCACCATGTCTCTCAATATCTTTCATATGCTTTTGCATTATTCTCTCTATAGAAAATCCTGCATACAGCATTGATGTTATCCGTAATCGAAACTCCTCTGAGATGTAGGGAGCATACATGAACCATGTTCCAATGGCCTTGTGATCAAGTGGTCCATGACAAGGACAACCAGTCTTATCAACATGCTTTTGTTGGTTGTATATGATAAGAGCAACAGATGGCTAAGCATATAAGCGTTTCACAATGAAATGACACACGCAGCCTCTCTTTGTATGAGGTCGTCCAGCGCTTTTTTTTTTTCTTTGATGGTTTAATACACCTTCTGCTAGGTCGAGAGGTTCCACCCTTCCTGTGGTCATCAGGGCCATAACAACACCAATATAATATGTATTCAATATAGCCATCAACTCTTGGCTTATATGAACTGCCTTCAACAAGAACACACTTGACCTTAGGGTCAATAGCCCATTCATCTAGACACTTCTTTTGCATCATCTATGCTCCCAATGCACTGATGACATTCCCAATGCCAGCATCCCCTTGTTAATGTGAATAAATGAGAACCGATTTGTACTTTGGGCAACATAGTCGAATTTAATATCTGTTACAACAGATCACATGGATAATTTTTGGGATTTCTTTCAACTCCACCCTATCAGTGATGATGTTGAATATTTGGCAATGAAACGTTTATCTGCCACTCTTCATGGAAATTCTAGGAAATGTTATGATGATCTCCCTAATGCTAGCATCACATATATGGACCTATTAGAAGAAACCTTTCTCAATAAATAGGGTATTAAATTAGAAGATATCCACATGATAATAAAAATACTCAAGTACATGAAACAAACTAAGAATGAGACTGTCAAGGAATTCCATACCAGGTTTGAGAATTTGCTACATCAAATTCCTAGAAGCCATCGTCCTAAAGAAAAGTACCTCATTTACCTCTATACCTATACACTCTTAGTGCAATTAGGGTTTCTCCTCAGTAAAAAAGGGCCAAGAAATATTATCATGTGGATATACAAATCAAGGAAAATATCTCCTTGTTCAAGGGAGAACACCTCTTTACTCCTTAAATCAAATTTGATGACCCCAAAGATACCCCATATACCCTTAGTCTAGAGATATTAGTTTCCATTGAGATATTTGTTAGTAAATTCTAGGAAAGAAGGGAACAAGCCATTGACAAAAAATAGGTTGAGGAGAGGGATCTTGAAGAAGATTACCAATCCCATGGGGAAGAACAAGAATTTACTCATGCTTATAGCAAGGATAATGAAGAACTGGTTGAAGAGCAAGAGCCTAAAAATATAAAAAATGATGATGATGTATTAATGTGTTATCCTCCCTCTGATGAAGCCATATGAAATCCTATTCCTCCTACACAAGAAGAAGAGGACGAAGTTAGTCACTTTCCTTTTCAGGTTTTTGATGATACCTTATTCTATGATTCAAAAGGTGAAGAAGAAAGGGAATCCTTGGATAAGCTAGACCCTTTGTATTATGAAGTTGAAGATGTAGGGGAAAGTCATGAAGATGAGGCATTGATGCTTACTCTTCCATTTGATGAAGTTATCCAAATATTTGACACTCCTTCACAAGAATAAATGAATATAGTAAGTTGTTTCCCTTTCCAAGATTTTGAATATGCTTCATTTTGTGATTTGGAAAGTGAAGAAGTATTATAGGAGCCCTTGGATGTTTTAAAACTATGTGTTATGATAAAGGTAATGACATGGTTTATAATATTTGTGAGTTCATACATGTCTGGAAACATAAATGGGATGTGATTGGCTTTGATGGGGACCCTATTTACAACATTGAGGATCATTTCCAAATGTTTCCTTTAGAACTATCATATCAGGTTACTATTAATTCTGAAAATTGGCAACAAGGAGATGATATAGTTACAAATATTTTCCAAACACCCAAGGATGACCTGGTGTTATTTTTTCCTAATGGTTTTTGGTCATACCTTGAAGATTTTGATGAGTATTCCTTTGAGCACTTGGATTTATTCTATGAAGAATATTATCAACCACCATTGTGCTCAGATATTGATAAGGGTGAGGACGTTGCTTTCCTAAAGTAGGATACTTGTGGCAAGGTTTTCCATCTCCCTTCGATTTATTTACTTTGTTATGTCACTAAGAATGCAGTGGGGAAACATGTCCTTTATCCCAAGTTTTCTCTAGGATAGAGCCTTGTTTTATAATTTAAGGGTAGGTTAAATACCTTAAGAAGAATTTTTTTATCTTTATACTATTATATATAATTAATAAGTGGGGTCCCCTCTAAGAAAGATCATGGATATTAATTTTCAATCATTTCTCTTAGTATATATACATATCTTCTTCAAAGAGATGATGATAAAGGTTCCAAAGATATGATGATTCTTGGTATGATAATACATTTCAGTTTAATGTTGTGATGGTTGCTTCTTATTTTCACTTTGATGGCATAGAACTTATCAAAAGAAAATTATGATATCTATGATATACATGGTTACTCATACAAAAGGGTTAGAACCCTTTTTACTTATGCAAGTGAAACATACAATTGGTTATAACAAAAACAAGTTTTATATTGCATATGGTTTCCTCATGCATATGAAATGACCTTACTATCAAATACATAGTATATTATGTCAAATATTTTATTATACAAATTATTTGGGTTCTCTATAGAAATGACTCATACTATGGGATGATATCTATGGCACATATATATTGTTGTGTAGTACAAAGTTTGGATTGATGGTATGAAATATACATGGTGCATTGTATAATTTTCAAAAGGATTCAAAAATTTTGAACAAAAGGTGGCACATACATTTGTGTTGCGTGGTAAAAATATTTGAGTTGATTTTGTTGTTGGTTTATTGTATGTACATCGCATGGCACTTGATTGATTTTGAAAATGACAAACCCTAGTGTTTTGTATGGGTAATAACTTGATTAGTTATGAGAAGTGAAAAGGGGAGATCTCCATGATTGAAAAGTTGATATGGCCCATGGTTGGGTGCTCACTTGGAATTATTTCCAACCTAAAATTGGTTGATGTGGCATATGTTTATGGTATGTGGTTTATGATATTTCATTTGCATTGAGTTATGGATCATGGACGTAGTGCATCCTTGTTGGCCATGCATTCAATACGATGAGACGTGGGAATTTACTCCACAATCCCTCATCCATCACCTTGTTGGATTGAGGGTTTTCGAGGTTCATTTCATTTTGTTTTTGTTGTTGAGAGAGATTGATATTTGTTTGATGAGAAACTCTCACTCTTGGTGGTTGATGTAACCTCTCTTGTCCCTCTACACTAGTATAAAAGTGCATTAGTGACAAGGTATGAGATTACAACCTATCTTGCATCTCTTACAAAACGTTTTTCCTTATGATGGTTAAATTTTGGATCTTGTTAACATATTGTGTGCATGGAAGTATTTTATTTCCATTCTCTATCATTTCTTGAAGAAAAACGCAGTTGTTTGATGAAAATTGGTTCATCTCTGTATTTTTGTTTCAATATTCTTACTTTCCATTTAGTATGATTGTTCAAGAAAGTTTTCGGTTTTTGTTTCTGGCTAGCATGAAAGTAGAATAGAGTTTGAACTCAACTCTCTCTCAGAAGTCATAAGTTATATGATGATTTTGGAAATATAATTATAGAAACCCACTTCAGTTTGATTGTAAATGTTAATGGGTTTTTAACCCGACTTAAATAAATCATGTTTTGGGTGAAGTTTGGGCTACCTTTCATTAATACATGCTATATTTTAGTCATCCTTTAAAATAAATATGGTTCAAGACCATTTATGTGTTTAAGCCTACAGGGTTGAAGTCATAGCCATCGATTTATAATGTGTACGTCTTGGTTGATGACTCTGCTTTATTTCTTTGACCAAAACTATATTTGGGTTGACAGAATTTTTATGGGTTTTGGTATTTTCAACTTTGGTGAAGTAGCAAACTCGAACCTATATTTATTGAAATTCATGAAGGTTGATGTCATTTCCATTCGAACTAATATCGTTCCATGATTTAGAATTTTTTGGATTGATGGATAAAATATTAATGGTTTTGAACATGAAAACATGTTGTGCACAATATGAGTTACTACCTGTTTTAATATTGTTCGAACCACATGTCAAACCTGGCTACAATATTTAGTCATTATTTTTAAAAGAATGGGTCAAATCCATTTTATGTTGACCAATTCGAACCCATGTTTATAATGAGTTGGTGAAATGGGGTTTTTGTGAAATTCTTCGAGGTTTCTGCAGCCCGTTTATTGTTTACGTTGAGTATACAATTCTACATTAATATTGAATACATTTGATTTTGAAAAAGGACTCAAACCCATATATTTTGAAGCTAGTAAGATTGAACGTGTATCTGTGAAATGCATTGTGGTTGATATATCTTTCATTTGAGCTACTATCCTCTTTCTTTTGACCAAAAATAATTTAGGATTGACAGAGTTCTGGTTTTTGGTCAAGATACACATGTGATATGGGTACGTTCTAAGTTCATATAAACTTTATAATTCATAACTAGGAGAAGTTTTGGTTATTCTTTTGGGATGAACTGTGTTCATATTTTGAACCAATAAGTCAGTGAAAGTAAAGAGTTAGTAATCAACCTATGAGTCAGCATTGATATTCATAATGGAATTTTGATTATGTATGAATGAAAATTGGTTGGAATCATGTGTCAATGGCTAAAGTTTAAGTTATATAGACTTTAATTTCTCTCATACATATCATTTTACATAAGCTATACTTCCCAATCCTATTCATAAAACTCCATTTTCCATTTTTGTTCCCTGTCTATATAATTAAAAGATGAAACATGAATGACTTTCATCTTGATAGAAAAAGTAAACAACATGAGGAATGATGGGAAGAATTTGATGATTACTTACAACATCTGTATATGATTGGGAATGGTTTAAAGGCCAATTGGTTTTATAAGGAAAATATACATGAATAATTTTAATGTATAAATTTGAATAGTTTATCATTCCTTCATGTCATGTTATCATTTTTCGCAAGACATTTCCTTTTTATCATGTATTCCAGTCATGAAAATATCCTTTTCCATGCACTTCCCTATTCATATTTAAAAAAAAAAAAAAATTGTCCTGCACATATAAAGAATTTCAATTCAGATTTTAGATTTTTAAACAGGAGATTCGTGTTTGTAGAAGTTGAGTTGGTATCCATGTATTCATTTTTTCTGTTCATTTCCCTTTTATGCTACATAGATTTTTTACTCTCAAAGACAATTTTAATCATGTTGAAAAATTGTATTAGATGTTATATATGTTGTCTCTTATATATGTACTAATTTGGAAGTGAATGTATATAGATGAGAATTTTCAAGAGAGGTAGTAATTGGTATGACAATAGAGGTAATAGGGGAAACATGGGTAGAGAGAGAAATTCCTTTTGGCAGAGAGGTATTAACAAGAGGTTGATATTTTATATCCACTTTGACACAAATTATCAGGAATTTAATCAATTAGTTCATACTAGTTACTTGAACCTCGTGGGACACCCAACTTTTCAACCCCATCAACCACAATTCAGACCTCCTTTTCAGCCTAATGACCCTCAAACTCATCGAAGCTTTACAAATATCCATGATCAACCTCATATCCATCCTCAACCTCCAATTAATAATTCTTGGAACAATGCACATGTTAATGCTCCTTCTAGTGTTGGTCAATGGCCTACCATGTCACTTCCACTCCCTCCTCCACCTCATTTACTACCAATACATCCTTTTTCTTTTGTTTTGTCACATGTTCATTCCCCTCAATTCCCAAAAACTTTCAAGGCCTTATCCATTGAGCCAAGTCCAAGTAAAGGGAAATGACCTACCATATCAGTCAGTTCAGACTCCTCAAAATCATCTGCCTACACTATAAAATCCTTTCTACTCAGACTTGAAGATGGAGTGAGAAAAATCACCTTTGATGACATGCTCCTGGAAATATCAAAGGGTGAAGAGAAGAAATATGTTGATGCATATTTGATTAAATATAAAGAAGTATTGTCAGAGGGAAGTGGATAGAGACAGACAACTTCACACAAAAAATTAATTTTTTACTTTATTTTATTTTCATGGTGACATCAGTTTGACTTTGAGGGACATAAATTTTTGGCCAGTTGATATTATTATTATTATTAAAGAAAAATCATATCATGCTTTAAAAGTTTTGGGAGATACACATGTCTATTATTATGAGGCATGATTATTTCAGTTGTTTTTTATATTTTTTTCTATGATGATATTTGCATAATGTGTGGTTATGATTATGGAGGAATAAGGGAATGATTAAAAATAAAACAAATAAAGATGTAATTATTATTATTATTATTATTATTATTATTATATATATTAATTTATTTATTTTTGTTAATTTGTGCGGGACCTGTTGGTTACGCGATTAACCTATGGCTTGAGAAACCGCGACTCAGGGGCATCTAAGCCGTCAAAATCACCTGGGGATCGCACCCAGCCTGAGCCACACCAACCCTTAACATGGTTGGATTTTTTTGCCCCCGCAGGTTTCGAACCGGTGACTTTAACAACACGGAGTGGCTTAACAGCACACTCCGTCACCGACTGTCCTACACCTCGGGGACCTTAAATTTGAAGGACATGGGGGTGGGCTTTGATCCACTTATGTGTGCACGGGTCACGATACCATTTAATATGGTATCTCTGGGTGCAACCACACGTTCGACCACTACCTCAAGGTGTCCCCATGGCTCCAGGTAAAGCCCTCACGAGAATTGAACCTTGCCCAATCCACCATTGGATCCAACCCCTTTGGGCTTTAAAGTTGAAGGACATGGGGGTGGGCTTTGATCCACTTATGAGGCATGATTATTTCATTTGTTTTTTATATTATTTTCTATGATGATATTTGCATAATGTGTGGTTATGATTATGGAGGAATAAGGGAATGATTAAAAATAAAACAAATAAAGATGTAAAATTGTTGTGGGGTATTCTACCCTACGGACTAATAAGCTAGGGCTCTAAACTTATATGCAGATCATGACCCTTAAGATTTGACTTTTAACCTTCTACCCAAAATCCCAACCCCTTTTCTCAGGCAAACACGGGAAGAATGAACTAACCTTTTTATCGACGGTTGAAGTAGATCCTCCATTGAGTTGTTATCTCCTTACTGCTGCTGCTCCTTCCACAAAGCTTCCTGCAATCAAGACAAAACTATGCATGCATGCTACTGACCTACTAGGGGGTTAGAGA